>LPNX010294121.1:123614-372390 GCA_001517045.1 Pseudotsuga menziesii
CATGCCAAAGCTTGCTTGCTTCATTAGCATGAATCAAAAGAGTAGAGGGGTTTGAGTAAGGTAGGAAGTGTGAGAACATGTATACCTTTTGAGCATGATTCGCAACTCCTTTTGCAATGACTCTACTAGTTGAGATCTCTGTGATCTCAACTTCATCAGGTGAGAATATGACTTTCTTAGGAGACCCAGTGTGGGTCATCTGGTACACTGATAGGAGGTTGGAGGCAAGACCAGGCACATACAGCACATTGTTGAACTGACCATGATCAAGATCTATCCTTCCTTTACCCAAACTTTTAGTGAGAGAGTCATCTCCCAGTACTATAGATGGTCCTTTCGACTTATCCAGTGAGGAGAAGGCCTCCTTAGTAGAAACCATGTGTCTTAAAGCTCCAGAATCAATGATAAAACTGGGTGAGCTTGATGTGCCAGCAACTAGAGCATGAAATCTCTCTCTGTCATCTGAACTTGATCCTCCTTCTCTCTTCTTTGAGCTTTCTAGAAGGGAGATGCCATTCTTCTCCAGGATTTGGGTCAGCATATCTATTTGCTTCTTCATACAAGAGCTTTCAGTGTGATTTCCCTTATTGCAGTATGCGCACTTGCTCATTTCACCTTTGTTTTTCTTCTTCTAGTAGTTCTTCTTGGGACCTTGTGGATCCTCCAGAGACTGTTTCTTGTCTCTCTTTTGCTCAGGTGGCTTTTTAGCTTTCTTTTTGCTTTTTGAATCCACCTTTGAATCTCCAGCAATCAAAGCTTGATCTTTGGATGGTTTGATGGTGCCCATCATCACCAGCTTGTCCTGTTCTTGTGTGAGAGATTCCATGAAATCTGCAAGGCTAGGCATCTTCTAGGTTCGAGCTGTCAGTTTTGTGGCATAGAAGGTCAAAAAAAACACTAAATAGTTAGGGCCTAGCTTCGAGAGGATGGCCAGGACGAGCTGATCATCTTTCTTTTCGATCCCACACTGTTTCAGCTGCAAAACTAGTGCTTTGAACTTGGAGAAATATAGCTGCAGGGATTCAAAGCTATTTGGACTCAGAGAAATCAGCTCATTTTCGATTTGATGTCCCCTCATCTCATATGTCTTTCCAAAAAGATCATAAATCTTCTCCCATACTTCATTCGGTGATGTCAATCCATCAATATGGAAAAGGAGGTCTCTGGAAATACTTAGACACAGGAGACCATAGGCCTCATCCCTCCTGTTGTGCCATTTAATCTTCTCTGCAGCTGCATTGGGCTCTGCTTCTATTGCCATAGTCACCCTATAGAGGCCTTTCGCTCTCAACAGTATCTCCATCTCTGCTTTCCATTCAAAGAAATTGAAGGGAGTCAAGATAGTTTTCTGTGATTGATCCATAGCTTAGAAAATCCGTCCCGGCTGTCAGTAGAAGGATCCTAGTCACTGATGTCGAACCTGCAAAACAATTTTGGAGGAGAGAAAACAATCTACAAGTGCTCTGATACCATGTGGAAATTGAACCCAGTGATAGATTAATTTTACTCACAACAATTAACAATTGATCATGCAAAATCACTCACAAAAGAGACTGAAATTGGAGCTGAACACTAAACTGTATTAAACCAATGTACAATAGCCAACCCTATATCATAATAGGTTTCTAAATAAATAACATACATCAGGAATTCGAATGCATGAGGAAGAATTCGAATCTAGCATAAAGCAGGCTTACTAAAAATAAGCAAATCCCCCATAGGTGTAAAAAGATGATCCCAAATCTGTCATGGAGCTCACGAATTGGAAAAATGGCTTAGGAAAGATAAAGAGTGGTGGAATGGCAGCTCATACATGCTTTTGCATGGAGAAAAGAGTGGAGGATGAAGAGGACAAAAAACTAGTTCACCTCACCTAGTCTAGCTTTTCTATTTGCCTTAAAACACTGAAAAAGTAGGGAATAAAGTAGAAAAAGTAGAAGGGCACCTAGGAGCCCAGGACTAAAGCATATTTGATTCCTTGGGCTTTCCCATGTGCTACATGAATCAAATAAGGAAAGTTTGACCACTATGGATAGGTAATAGACAACTTGCACAAGGTTGGACACATGAACTAGGATAATAAGATAGAAATAATTAAATTAATGTCTAAATGGGTAAAATATGGGTTGATTATTCTAACAGCATGGAGATTTTTATCCAAGGACTCCATGGTGGGGGATTTCACTGAACCAACCACACCATCGGCATGGGGTACAGGCTTAGTTTTCTCGACACTATGTGTTGGCCACGGTGTATCAGGGATGATTTCATATAGTATCCCAGACTGAGAGTATATCATATCCATCTGTTGGGCCTTAAGCCTTAGCCCCTTCCTCATTAGTTACTCCTGAAGTGGATACATCCTTAGATATATACATCAATAAGGACTTAAGGAACCATTCTAATAAAAACTCAAGAGGGATAGTGGCCTTAATGAGCCTCTTCCGCCTTCTCCACTCTTGGATGTGATCCGAAATGTGAGTGGATTTGTCCTGCCAAAAGGTGGACAATAATTCTGTGCTGGAATCATACCGGATAGAAGTTGGAAATGGTTTGTTAGATTTTTAACATTAAGCTAGTATAACATTAGGATATTTAACTGAGAGAACAACAAGCACAGCAATCAAACACAAGAGACAATGAACATAGTGTTTTTCCTTAGGGAAACCATAAATGGAGAAAACCCCGCAACTTCCTCAAAGATAGAATCAGCACCAAAAGTAAAATCCCAAAACAATAAGATGATCTCCTGACAGTAGTAACCTTCTTTCTATCTAGCCCCAGTGTCTTCTCCTTCCTCAACTATGCGCTACACTTGAGTGTGTATAAATTGTGTACTAAATAGAGAGGCTAGATCTCTATTTATACTAATCCCAACATGACTAAAACCCTACTAGGGCTGACCTCTCTAGGAGATTCTAATAACCTTAGTGCCCCGAAACTGTGGGGACTTTAACCCTTAGACAATGGGAGGGTTACCCACAATGACTTGACATGACTTGTTTACATTATAGATCTTCCCGATCGGAACATCGGGGCATGACATGACTCAATTAAATTACAAATAAATCCCGGAATAAACATCAGGTTAAAATACATAATAAATACAAGTGAATACATTCCGAAGTTACATATACATCAACACTCCCTCTTAACTAGGAAGGTATTCTCTCGACACAATTTTCAGCACAAGTCTTCTTCTCTGCATCATCTAGGTCATATTCAAGTTCTCGTCATATTCATCTTCAAGTCATCTTCATATGGACCTAGATCATCACTTGATCTGGATCATCATCACTAGATCATACTCGAATTGGATCATCACTGGATATGGATAATCATCACTGGATCTGGATCATCACTTGATCTGGATCACCATCAATGGGTCTGGATCATCACTCGATCTGGATCACCACTAGGTCATCATCACTGGATCTAGATCATAGCTCGATCTGGATCATCACTGCTGGATCTGAATCATCACTCAATATGGATCATCTCGGAGACATCATAACTGGATCTAGATCATAGCTCGATCTGGATCATCAGTAGATCATCATCATATGTGCTATTTCATGATTCTTCTCATCACGGGAAGTTCTACAGAGCCAACACTTTTTCATGCTAGGTTTAGGCCTACCTCCTTGTATGTCTTTGGTAGCCCTTACAGCTGACCTACTCATTAGAATGGCCAGCACTCACATCTGACCTTGACTTGTCAAAAAGCCACTACACTTACATCTGACCTTGACTCGTCAGAAAGGCGCTCAGTCCTATACTGAGGGTTCCTGGTAACTGACCAGGTGCCTCCATTTAGAGAATGGCAGTAGCCGTTACATATGACTTACTCGTCAGAATGGTCGGCACTCACATCTGACCTCCTCGTCAGAAAGGCGGTAGCCCTTACATCTGATCATGTAGGACCTCATCCTACAGTCACATCAGAATGGTTGACACTCACATCTGACCTACTCGTTAGAAAGGCGGTAGCCCTTACATCTATGTAGGATCTCATCCTACATTATAATGGCTGACACTCACATCTGACCTCCTCATCAGAAAGGTGGTAGCCCTTATATCTGTGTAGGAACTAATCCTACATCAGAATGGCTAGCACTCACATCTGACCTACTTGTCAGAAAGGCAACAGCCCTTATATCTGATCAAGTGGGAACACATCCCTCAATCACATCAGAATGGCCATGAAATCACTTATGATCATGTAAGAATACATCTTACAATCATCTCAGAAAGGCCCTCAATCCAAGACCAAGTATTCCTGGAAACTCACCAGGAAGCTCCATTCCAAGAATGGCAATAGCCCTTATATCTAATCATGTAGGAACTAATCCTACATTCATATCAAAATGGCTCAGCACTCATATCTGACATGGAAGGAACCAATCATCTCACCATGATAGAATGGCTCAACCATTACATCTGACCTGCTCGTCAGAATGGCTTCCGGACTCATCACTTCACCTTGGAAGGGACTTCGATCTGGAGAACACCAAGCTTCTCCCTGAAGTACTCAAACTTCACTCTAGCTAGTGGCTCCATAAACACATCAGCTATCTGATCGTCCGCCGCAATATACAGGATCTTCATTGCTCCCCTCTGCACCATATCCCCGATATAGTGATACTTAATCTCAATATGCTTCAACTTGTCATGGAACACTAGGTTCTCTGACAACTTCACACAACTCTAGTTTTCACAGTGTATACAAGTAGCATCCAGCTGGAGATCAAATAAATAAGACAGTAGCTTCCTGAGCCATACTGCCTCACAACTAGCTGAACAAGCTATGACATACTCTGCTTCAGTTATACTCAGTGCCACACGGGATTGCTTCCTACTAAACCAAGAGATCACACCTAATCCCATACTGAAGAAACATCTTGAAGTGCTTTTCCTATTGATGGCATTGCCTACCCAATCTGAATAAACATAACCCTCTAGGTTAATCTTCTGATTTGTATTGTACTTGAGCCCATAATCAACCACACGTTTTAGGTATCTCAGAATATGCTTTGCAACAATCAAGTGAACATGTCTCGAATTTTTTAAGAACTGGCTTAAGGTGTTCACAACAAAGCAAATATCTGGTCTAGTGTTCGTCATCAGGGATGATTTTAAGGAACCGAGATGATTTTAAGGAACCTAAAAGTGTATAAATGTTGGCGAATATTACCAATTCTTAAAATGCCAACTATAAAATGATTGGTGATATTTTTCAAAAAATATTTTAATTTCCAAGGATTTTATACCATTTATATAATAATTTGGTGATTTTTTGGGTGAAAAAATTTTACCCCATCAAAATTGGGCAAAATGGGGCTTCAAAAAATGTAAAATGGCAAATCTTTTCTTGGAGAAAAACATGGAAAAATAGCCCACTGGGCTAAAATTCGCCCCTAAAATTATCCCTGTTTGTCAGGTACATCAAGGATCCAATCATCTGACGATACATCATAGCATCAACCGACTCTGATGAAGCATCGCTCAATAGCTTCAGGTTTGATGCCATAGGTGTGGCCATAGCCTTGCAGTCCATCATCCCAAACCTTTTCAGGATCTCTATTGCATAGTTCCCTTGTCCAAGGGAGATTCCATCTACACTCTGCCACACCTCCATACCTAGAAAATAATGCATCATACCCAAGTCCTTCATTTCGAACTCGGAAGAAAGCTTTCTCTTCGTATTAGCAATCAATCCATCCATACCTGTCACAAACAGATCATCTACATATAGTAGGAGCATCACTGGGTTGACATCTTCAACCTTGTAGTAAAGGTTGGAATCTACTTTACTCTTGGTAAAGCCCAAACTGGATAGAAAGCTGTCAATTCTACTATACCAAGTCCTGGGTGCCAGTTTCAAACCATACAGGGCTCTCTTCAATCTGCATACATGAGACTCTCTGTCATGTGTCTCAAAACCAAGTGGTTGTTCTACATACACTTCCTCTTCCACTACACCATTCAAGAAAGAAGTCTTGACATCCATTTGGTGTATCTTCCATTTCATCACTGCAGCCAGGGAAAGTACTGATTTGATGGAAGTGTATCTGGCTACAGGTGCAAAGGTTTCTTCATAATCTATTCCTTCTTTCTTTGAGAAACCCCAAGCAACAAATCTTGCTTTATATTTCTCTATGATACCGTCTGCAACATGCTTGATCTTGTAGATCCATTTGGAAGTTACAACTAACTTCCCTTATGGTCTTAAGACAACATCCCAAACATCATTCTTCATTATTGATTGATATTCTTCTATCATAGCATCCTTCCATTCTTTCCGTTTTGTCGCTTCTTCATAACTAGAAGGTTCTTTATCAATGAAATCACATAGTAATGCTACATACCCGGAGCAGGATCTGGTCCTTTTTCTTTCTCTGTGATTCTCTTCTAGAGCACCATATATTTCCGCACCTTGGATAAGTTCTCGTACCCAAGTAGGTTTCCTCTTATGAGGATTCTTCTCTTGAGGTGGATCTACAGGTCTTTGTGGTTCTTCAAACTCTCGATCTTCTTCTTGAGTTTCTTCATTCATGGTTGTATCATGAATTCTGGGTGCTTCTACTTCTTCAGATTCTTCAGTAGCTTTCTTTTTGGATTTGTTGTAAGCTGTGTCTTCATCAAATGTCACATCCATGCTGATGTCAATCTTCTTGTATCTTAGGAAATATATTCTATAAGCCTTCAAGCTTTCAGAGTATCTCACAAATATACCCTTCTTTCCTAAAGGATATAATTTTGTTCTCTTTTCTTTTGGAATGTGTATGTACACAAGACAGCCAAATATTCTAAGATGGTTGACTTCTTGTTTCTTGCCAGAGAAGAATTCTTCAGGAGTCTTGTTCTTGAGTACTCTATGTGGAGTACGGTTCTGTACATACACCGCTATTTTGGTAGCTTCCACCCAAAGATGCATAGGAAGATCTTGATCATGAAGCATTGCTCTTGTAGCTTCCATGATAGTTCTATTCTTCCTTTCTGTAATCCCATTATGTTGTGGATTATAAGGAGTGGACAACTCCCTATTAATCCCTGAGTCTTTGCATAGCTCTTTGAAATCATTAGATGTGAATTCTCCCCCATTATCTGATCGAAAGGTCTTGATATTCTTTTCTGTGTGATTCTCGATCAAGGATTTGAATTCCTTGAAATTGATAAATACTTCATATTTGTTCTTCATGAAGTAAATCCATGTCTTCCTAGAAAAGTCATCAATAAAAGAAACATAGTATACATACCCGCTTAGTGAGATTGATGACATAGGACCGCATACATTAGAGTGGATGATTTCCAAGATTCCTTTTGCTTTTCTTTCGCTACTTGGAAATGTATTCTTTTTATTATTTCCTTTCACACATCCTTTGTAGACCCCATCATGTTTTGCTTGAATTTCTGGAAGACCTTCAACAACTTTGCTTACAATCGGTAGTGATCTCTAATACACATGTGCAAGCCTTCTATGCCAAAGTTCATTTGGTTCTACTGTGTCATGGACCGAGGCTTGTTCTGGATGACCCTTCAATTTGTATAGACCTCCTTCTTGTTCCCCAATCACTACTGCATCATTAATAGTATTTCACTTTGGCCACATGATGACTTGGCCATCTATGAATGCAACCCTCATGCCTTTTGCATCTAATCCAGATATGGAGAGAAGGTTCTTCTTGAGTCCTGGTACAAACAATACATATTGCATCCTCATAGACTTTCCAGAGTCTAGTTTATAAGAAGATTCCCCACTACCTTTTATTGGATATTGGTAGTCATCTCCAAGCTTCACCTTGTGAGGTGATTCATGCTCTGAAAGTTTCACAAAGGATTCTTTGAATCCTGTCATATGCTTGGAAGCCCCACTGTCTATAATCCAATCATTACTTCCATGTGTGATATTTCCCATGAGAGAAGAAATCAAGACATATTCTTCATCACTTGAAGAGTCTTCACTTTCGTATTTGGTTTTCTTCTTGGATGGTTCATCATCTTCTGTAGCATGAGCATGATGTCTTTTCTTGTTGCCCTTTTTCTTATTTTGTCTTTTAGGACAATCTTTTGTAAAGTGTCCTGCTTCATCACAAGTATAACATCTGCCTCTAGAGAAATATTTTCTAGAGTTAGTTTTAGAAAAATGCTTACCTCTGGAGTGATGAGAACTTCTTTTGGTTTTCTTGGAATGCACTATGAGAACTTGATCTTCAGTTCCCATCTTCTCTTCTCTGGCTGCTATCCTAAATTCTTCTTGAGAGCATTCTTCCCATAGTCTACTGAACTTGACTAACTTCTTTCTGGCACATATCCTTTGAATAAAGGAGTCCCATGATATAGGGAGACCATTCAAGGTGGTCATTACAATCTTAGCATTTTCCACTTCTTCATCTACTGCTTCCAGTTGTTCTTTTATTTGATAAACTCTTGTGAAGTAAGACTGGATAGTTTCTGCATTCTGAATCTTCACATTCTTCAGTTGGTTTCTCAGAGTCATCTTCTGGTTTATGTTCTTCCCTTCAAACAATTTGGTTAGGGAATCAAACATAGCTTTAGGTGTCTTTAGGGAGGACACCTATGGTAAGAGATGATCCTTGATAGAATCAGCAATGATTCTCTTTGCCATAACCATCTTCTTCTTCTGTAAGGCCTTAGCCTCATCTCCCTCTAGAACTGGAACCTCCTCATTGATGTAGGAGTCCAACTCATTCTCTTCCAGGACCAGGGGGGTCCTATACTTCCAGGCTTGGAAGTTATCAGCTCCCTCAAGATTTTCATCAAGGTTGGTGTGATGAGACATATTAACTAAAAACCTCAAATGGAAATACAAAAGATTTAGATCTAACCAGTTCAAGATGTCGGATATGGATTTGTAGATGAAATTCTGCAGTGCTGGTTTAGAAGCAGATTAGGGTTTTGCTTTTCTGGAGTTTTGTCCAACCAATTGCTTTGAAATTGATCCGCAACTTTGATTTTAGGGAGGATATCAATTCAGGCCTGGGCTCACTAAAAAATTCCTCTTCTGTGAAAAGCCCTAATTTTCGGCAACAGTGTTGGGTCCAAAACTGAAAAACCTCAGAATTGGATTTTGCTTCGACAGAAAGATGCGCCCTACGAAGGAGAGTTATTCCAACCTTCTTTTGCTGAAAAACTGTGGAGAGAGATCCACAAAGTAGGAAGCATTAGTTCCCGCAGATGCACAATGTCTTCTTCTCAGGTAAGCTCTGATACCATGTTAGATTTTTAGCATTAAGCTAGTATAACATTAGGATCTTTAACTGAGAGAACAACAAGCACAACAATCAAACACAAGAGACAATGAACACAGTGTTTTACTCAGGGAAACCATAAATGGAGAAAACCCCGCAACTTCCTCAGAGATAGAATCGGCACAAAAAGTAAAATACCAAAACAGTAAGATGATCTCCCCATAGCAGTAACTTTCTTTCTATCTAGCCCCAATGTCTTCTCCTTCCTCAACTATGCGCTACACTTGAGTGTGTATAAGTTGTGTACTAAATAGAGAGGATAGCTCTCTATTTATACTAATCCTGACATGACTAAAAACCTACTAGGGCTGACCTCTCTAGGAGATTCCAATAACCCTAGTGCCCCAGAACTGCATCGACTTTAAACCTTAGACAATAGGAGGGTTACCCACAATGACTTGACATGACTTGTTTACATTATAGATCTTCCCGATTGAAACATTGGGGCATGACATGACTCAAGTACATTACAAATATTGATCTAGGAGGATATTGGTGGCCACCCATCTATTCCTCTTGGACCCCCACCATTGTTTCTTTCAGTTTTCCAGTTTCCTTAATTGTAGCACAATTTACTATTTTTGGTAGTTTTCGGGTCCTAAACTTTCGAAGCCATTTTGAGGCCCTAAACGACGTTTTTTTGGCATCGAATGGTCGGGAAAATATGAGTCCATTCCAAACTCAATGTTTTTGTTTATGTATTTATTCCTTAAACATATCTTCCTAACGATATATCATGCGCATCAAACGGAGGTTGTATGCTAAAGTTACGACCCCGGGAAATTGATGTACCATGTTACCCAAAGGGGCCCACATTAAGGCTTTTCACCTCCTAGGGTTAGGTTTTTGGATGTGTAGGGTTTCCATTGTTTCTCAATAATATATAGGCCTTTGAGCCTCATTGTAACATAGAGTTCAGAGGCATGTAGCTTCCACATCTCTTCTCAGAGATAAGCTACCAGCACTCTAGCTAGTTTATTTCCATTCTGTATGTAAACAAGTTTTAGTTATTGATTAATGAAATGAAGTGTTATTTCCACTGCATATTTGTTTCTATGGTTGTTTGTGTATTTTATTGCATTCCTGCATAAATACAGATCAGTTCTATCATAGCAATCTGCTCTTTCTCGATCCTTCTTTGCATGTCCCCAACCACGATGGGTATAAAGAGTTAGGGCTCGATCTGGTTGAACCTTTGCAAGATCATCCTCGCAAATCCCGACGGCCACCCATGGGGGATGAAAAGAAAGAAAAGGGAATAGAATATCCTATCAAAATGTTTCTTAAGGAGGCCCTTGAAAAACAAAGGAACGCGATGATGGATAACTTCGCTCAGATCCTTCAACGACTTCCCACTGGTGACGCATCTTGATCTAGTAGCCACTCTAGAGGTTCAACCCCTTTTAAGGTACAAGTAAACTTTGACATTCCCATATTTGATGGTCGAATAGATGCAAATGCCATAGATAAATGGTTGAATCTATTAGAAGGATATTTCTCGGTTCATGAATTTTCTGACCAGGAAAATATTACTTTTTCTCTACTCAAAGCCGCCCCCCATGTCAAGGACTGATGGAAAACATACTATGAGAGAAAGGATGAGGAGGAACCCTCTCTATTCTTGGCCATACCCACCTAGAATTCTTTTTGAGATTCCATAAAGGGACAATATTATCTGGTGGGAAGCTATGAGGACAAGTACATCCAATGGACAACACTGTGGCAGCAAAGAGACCAAGATGTGCATGAGTTGACAAATCTGTTTCATACCCTACGCACCAAGTTGGGTATCAAAGATTCATAGAAACATTTGGTGCTGAAGTATCGCAGTTGTTTGCATAGATACATTTAGGAGGAAATGGATTTCCTCAACATCTCCTCGCTTGGTACGGCATATCGGTATGCTGCCAAAATTGAGCAAAAATTCAAACAGAAAAAGAGAGACTTTGGATCTACGAATCAGAAGCAAGGGAAAGGTGCCCCTAAACCATAGAACCAAGGACACAGCCAAGGCATGGAAACTCAAGAAAACTTGCCAAATACATAAGAAAAGAGCAACACTGCAAATCCGAAGAAGGAAGCGGGAAAGTGGTGTGAGTTCCATAAGAGCCCCACTCACAACACAAGCTAGTGTCGGGCTAAGCAATCACTAGTGGCCGAGATAAAGGCTTCTGAATCAGATGCATACTCTGACACTAAATCAAAACCTGAGAAGGGGAATGATAGAGGGAAGAATATTGTCGATGTAGAGCCCAACGCCACCATTTCCGACATGAAGATCCAAAAGGAAGAACCAAAAGATTAAGAGGACGAGGAGCATCTTTTCCACTCCCAGATGTGGGTAAAGGGTTCCCCGCTACAGTTCATTGTCGACAGTGGGAGCCAAAAGAACCTGATTTCAGCAGAGGTAGTGAAGCAGTTGGGTTTGCTGACCATAGCACACCCACAGATGTACACCATCGGGTGCCTTCACCCAGGACAAGATCTCCATGTAAGCCAGTAGTGCCGACTTCCCTATAGCATCAAGCCCTTCACCGATGAGGTATTATGTGATATTGGTCATCTTGATGTTTATGATGTATTGTTAGGTCAACCATACTTATGGAAGCAACATGCTGTGTATGAGTCCTGGCCTCGCGCTATTATTATTGCATTGGTAAATAATTTGTACAGAATACTAGAGGTACCACCCCCTGCCACTATCTCTTTGGTTGCTGCAAAACAATGCAGTAAGCTCATTTCCAAAACTGAGAAGTTTGTTTTCTTGATGATCTGCCCTCAGGGAAAGAAGAAGATCGTTGCAACAACCTCCAGATAGGGCCCCTCCACATGACAACAACAAATGGACAAGGTCATGGAGGAGTACCATGACATATTCACCTCACCCACTGGGGTGCCTCTCCACTGTCAGGTCAAGCACCCCATCGATCTGACCCCAGGTGCACTGCTACCCAGTGGACTAATCTATCATCATTTTGTTATGGAGAATGATGAAATCAAGAGGCAAATTTAGGAGCTTCCATAGAAGGGTCACATTCGGCCAAGTTCATCGCCCTGTGGGAGCCCGATCATGTTGGTACAGAAGAAGGATGGGACTTGGAGACTCTGTATTGACTATCGGGCGCTTAACAAGATCACTGTCTGGAATAGGTACCCGATCCCATGGATTGATGACCTCCTGGACCAACTTAAAGGGGCGAAATATTTTAGCAAGATTGACTTAAAGTCTGGGTATCACCAGGTACCGATCGAACCGACCGATGTGTGAAAGACTACCTTCAAAGCCAAGGAGGGCCTTTTCGAATGTTTGGTCATGCCTTTCGAGCTGAAGAATGCTCCTACAACCTTCATGAGACTGATGGATGACATATTATAGCCATTCACCAACTCATTTGTAGTAGTGTACTTGGATGACATCCTGATCTTCAGCCAGACTTAGGAAGAGCACCTCCACCACATCCGACAGGTCCTCCAAACATTGCGGCAGCACAAGTTGTGTGCCAATTTGGAAAAGTGTACTTCTGGCATGACCCAGGTTCAGTATTTGGTATACATTATTGATGAATGTTAGGTACATGTGGATCCAACCAAGATCCAAGTCGTTTGGGATTGGCCAGCCCCAACTACTCTAACAGAGCTTTGCAACTTTCTGGGCCTTGCTAATTTCTACCGTAGGTTTGTGTTGGGATTCTCTCATATCAATTGGCCCTTGAGTCAAGTCACCAAGGGAGGAGTGAAAGCAAAATTATTTTGGTCAAAATCTCAATAGAAGGCATTTGCAGAATTGAAACATCACCTATGCTATGCCCTAGTGCTCACATTACCAGACTTGCAACAACCATTTGAGATTGAGACAGATGGCTCTGACTATGCTATTGGGGCAGTCCTTACTCAACAAGGGCATCCAATGGCATATCACAATGAGACACTGTCCACAAATATCCCACTTATGACAAAGAGATGTATTCCATTATATAGGCTTGTCGACAATGGAAGCATTACATTTTGGGGAATGAAATGCTCATCCACATAGACCACCAACCCCTCCAGTTCATGCAGACACAAGGGAAGTTACAGAACGATCGCCATCAGAAGTGGTCCACATATCTACAACAGTTTCATTTGAACATCAAGTACAAGAAGAGAAGCACCAATAATTTTGCAAACTGCCTCAGTCGACCACCGATCGTCGCGATAACAACCGTGCTCAACTCTTGTGGGAAAAATACTTCTAATTAGCCGCTTCTCTACAAGAGCGATCTAGAATTCAGCCACACATACCAGACACTCTTGGAGGGAAACCAAGTTCCAAAATTTGACCTCCAGGATATACTATTGTGTCACATGGGACACCTTTGTGTTCCTTCAAGCGAGCGTGCCAAGATGATTTGGTAAGCACACTACAGTCGGGTCGTTGGGAATTTTGGGGTCAAGAAAATAGTGGAAGTACTTCAAAAGTATTTCTATTGGCTGAACCTTCGATAGGACATCGGGAAGTACATCCGATCCTACACTGCTTGCACCATTGCCAAACCATCCATCAAGAAGCAAGGCCTATATACTCCATTTCCTACCCCTAGTTGACCTTGGGAATCCATCTCTATGGATTACATGTCAGGCCTTCCTTCTACTAGGCACAGTAATGACTGTGTGTTTGTGGTCATTGACAGATTCTCAAAGATGGCCATAATGGCGGACTGCAAGAAGAATATCACAACAAAAGCCACTACTAAACTCTTCTTTGAATGAGTGTGGGTACACTTTGGGATCCCACGGTCTATAATATCAAATAGGGAAAGCAAGTTCCTTAGTACATTTTATTCTAGCCTATGGTCAATGCTAGACACCAAGCTCATAAATTCCACAGCTTTCCATCCCCAGACTGATGGCCAGACAGAGGTCGTCAACAGGATGATCGTACACATTTTGCGCATGTACAACTCAAAGCATCCACGCACATGGGATGAGATCCTCCCCTATGTACAACATAGCTATAACCAGGCCCTCCATAGCCCAACCAACTACAACCCCTTTCAGGTGGGCTTGGGATTCCAGCCACTATGTCCCATCACTACTAGATTTTGATCCAAAATCCGACGGTTTTTTCCGACGGCGCGTGGATTTTTTATTTTAACCGTGCCAAAAATCAGAAAGATTAATTTTTTTTTTGAAATAATGGGCATAAGCGTCGCTTAAGCGACGGTGCTAAAATTGCTATCCTCTTAAGTGTCGCTTAAGCGACGGTTTTCCTCCTAAGTGTCGCTTAAGCGACGGTTTTCCTCCTAAGTGTCGCAAAGTCTCCACAAAGCCTGTATTTTACCAAAAGTAGTAGTGAAGGCCCCAAAACAACCAACATATATTAAGAAGACTTTGCAAGTGTGAAAGCCCCAAAACAACCAACCTCTATTAATAAGACTTTGCAAGTGTGAAAAGGAATTTTTTCATGATGAAAAAAATAATACTTGTTAGTTTCAAATGGAAATAAACTTAGGTTACATTTGATGGGAGAAGGAATGAAAGGAGCGAATAAAAAGGGATATTGTGCCCAATAATAGTGTTTGGTAAATTAAGTTGAGAAGATAAAGAGTAGTTATGTTGCTATGAAGCTAGAAAACATCAAATGTGAAGAGCATAATGATGTAGTCAAGGAAGTGGTGGTTAGCATTTCTATGAAATAGGTGTATGAGAGATTTTGAAGTGCATGGCGAATAATGATGAGAATAAAATGAAGATGGTGTTTTCAAGTGTTGGAAAGGTACATTAAATATAGGAAATATTTGAAGGTGGGGGAATGGTTGAATAAGTGGTATTTAGAAAATAATTATAAGAAGGAAGAAACATGGATGCTTGTAGTTAAAATTGGCCAATTTTTTATATTTTAATCCAATGAGAAAATATTATCATGTTGTTTCCTAATAAGAAAGTTTAATGTAGGACTATGCTTGAGTTAAATAATCCCACATAAAACCCAAAATTATTTTTAAATTTTAGCTCAACTATTTAGTTATTTTTAAGATACGATCAAGTTTTTTTTTATAAAATGTTAACCAATTCAAAGGTACAACTAAATTCATTCTCCATTTCAAAATTCAAGTAATGAAAGAAAATGTTTTTGTGTATAAAGTGTGAATTTAAGTGGAAGAATAAGAATTAACCAAATTAATTATATGAATCTTGATTATACTAGGGCTTGACTTTCATGGATCACATTTTACTTCTTAAATTTAAATTAAGAAAAAATATTAAGCTCTTTTTGGTGAATCTTTATAGGATACTAGATTGAAAGGGAACTTGAGATGCATATAAAATGGAGCAAGTTTCCCACCAATACATAACAATTGCAATGCTATGGGAGTGGTAACTATAGCGCTCTACCCACCAAGCGCTCTCATCCCTTGGATCCAAATCGATGGTGTGAAATCTATTACCTTTCGACCGGGTTCACCAAATCGATTTGTGGAGGGAAGAGAAGCCCCATTACTATTTTGGGCTCGGCCACAGGGGACAGAGCTCGCAAAGGAGAGGGCAGCAAAGGAGGGTTTGCAAAGGAGGAGGGTTTGCTTCTGATTGAACACACATTGGGTTTCTGTTGGATCTTGCAAAGTCACGTCGAGAGGGTGTACAGTCATGGGTTTCTAAACTTTCTTGTTCATGGGTGATTTTGTGACACCAAGTCATCGCCCTTAGAATTTCAGGGCATTTCTGTTATTATTCAAAAGATATTTGCTGCCGTCAATCAGTCAAGTGACCATTCGTGGTCATGCCATGTAGAACATGATGATATTATTTTACTAGTGCGATGTTATACTCGAATCTTACCATTACTAGACTTTGATACCAGTCTCAGTTAGGTTGCAACTACAAGGCTTGTTTCTCTATTTCGTAAGCTGTGTTCTCCGAGTCTAGTTCAAACAGTTTTTGGTTACAAAAATACAGACCTCGGAGAATTCATATATTTTATGAATTTTGAATTCTCTGTGACTGGACAGATGGATCCACCAGATCTTATGCCAGCAGTAAAGAGACAATTGAAATTTTGGGAGGCTGTTCCAAATCTGGAGTATCTAAATCACATGACCATGCAACCATCAGAAGTCTAGTGCAATGCCTATCAGCAATGCTAGAGGTATGCTTAGAGCTATTTGGTAGTCTGCATTGATTTTAACTTTCAAGCATGATTTCTGTACATTTAGTTTTTTAAGATCATATTTGTGTTTGTGCCTGGCCTGGGGTAGAAACTATGTTACCCCAAGGTGCAGGTGTTGGGTGTGTGTCTGGGGAACATGGGGTTTGTGTTTGGTACAGGGAGGATATGCCCACAGTTTCAAAAAGTCCTTAAAGAAGAAGAAATTGCACGAAAAATAGATGTCTATCTAGAATTGTAAATGTTGCTTGTTTTACTTTTGGGTTGGTTCATCATTGGTAATGATGTGGTGGACCCTCAAATTTGGTTTGCATATTGGCCTAAAATTTCTTTTTTGGTGCATCAGGTTTTTGTGGATGAATTTATCCTCCATCCAGATTTAGGCAAAATCTTTTTGAATGAGGACATGGAACCCACAGACCTATTTCCAAAACTAAAAACTCCATCAATGTGTGGGGAGCATCTTGACTGTTCGTTAGAGGTAGTATTTGTTCATTGTCTTCTTTTATCATCGCAAGGCAAACTTTCAGACACTTTCACCTGTAGGCTCTTTGATCTTCGCACGAGAAATACACAAGACATACGAATAAGCCTTCCTGCAGCTGTTGTCTTGCTTGACACATTACTTTTGATCAAAGCACCAAAGATATTCCAAGCACATGTTTTAGCTTTGGTTTGTGAAGCTGTTTCCTTTGATTCTATACCTTCTTATGGTAAGTTGCCAATGGAGTTGGCAGTAAGCGAGCATATATCAGTATTTGAGTCTGTTGTTAAGATTTACATGAAGCATTATTCCCTTACAGACGTTGATAACAATAATGAAGGACTAGATAACCATGCATTAGAATCTTGTTTGATCAAGCATAGGTCTCTACAAAATGATTTGAATGCAATTTTAGACTCTGTGATTAGTCTAATGTGGGATGAAAAGGATTGCATACACGAAGATAATTGCTGTGGTTTCAACCAGAAGTCTTCCAGTAGATCTTCTAGAGGGCATTCAAATAGGCTACTAAAATCATTATGTACATACATCGAAGGATGTGAAGCTTCTCCGGATGATTTATTCAGGAATGAAATCAGTAGTATCTTGCGTTCCCTAGTAATGAATTCCTTTTCTGGAGTAAGAAAAAGTGACACTCCATGCTGTGCACAAGGAAATGCTTCAGGTACTTATTTGCTTGCTGCTATTTTGCAACTAATGGGTTCTTCTTATTTCTTTTTATCTCTGTTAGATGTTATTGACATTTTACTTGTTACTAAGTATATTGCAATGAGCTTTTTGTCTTTTACTTATCAAGTGAGCTTTGTTTTATGTCAATCTGTTTGTTTTATGTCAATGTCAAGTAAACTTCTGTCTTGGATGTTTTCTGCTGTCTAATTTTGTGCACTTGAGCTTTCATCTTCTAAGATCATCCTCGATATTTTTTGATAATGATATGAATCTATTTTTTTGTATGTTGCAGCTTAGCATGGGGAGTTTCTATTGATGGTATACCTGCTTAATTGCAAAGTCAGCTTGACAAATTGTAAAAAGCATTCCTTCGGAAAGAGCATCTCATTCTCTTACATCTTCGTCTACTTCCATTGCTTCCTTCACATCAATTGTAAATTAATATTCTTGATCACACCCAAGATATGAATCACACATGAAATATAATGTATATTTCTTTTCTCCAAGCTCTGATGGTGTAGTGAAATCAAGCTTAACCTTAGATTTTCTCTGAAGTGATACTCTCTTAATAGCCAGCAACTGATTGCTACTTGGATCCCCAACAACTAGCCACCAACCTTCTTCTTTTGGTTTGGGATACCTGGGTGCATCAACTAGACCTAATTCCTGTCTTCTTTCTAGATCTCTTTCAAGAGTAACTTGCAATGTAACATTTTCCTCGGCACTCACATCATCACTCTCTAATATATCATATTCTAGATCAATGTTTAGGATAGACTCTCCACTTAAAACCTCCATTACAGTATGGGCCATTTGAAAATATCTGAAAAGTTCACTTAGTGAAGATAAATTTAAAATTTAAATGCATATCAAATTATCAACGCCAATTTTCCTTTCAAAATAAAACACTTCATAGTTTTTTAAGCATGAAGAACGCACAATGGACATTTACCATAATTTAAGGCGGTTCTTACCAGAGGGAAAATATGTTGCATGTGGCTGGTGTGATCTAAGGCTCTTGATGTGTATATTTATTACTATTTAGTAATTAGAAATATGGTATGTTGCATTGATCACACTTTTAACCAACAATAAAAAAAACGTTGGCCCAGGTTGGCTAAAATTTCATTCTACGATTACAAGCCAACAAAAAGTATTCTAGATTCACACCTTGAACACCAACATATCATCCATCTAGAGATGCCCCTCTGCTAACAGGAAAATACTGTCAAACAAGAAAAAGAACAGGAAATCTAACACAGCTCTATCATACATCGCATAGACAAAGAAACTCACAAAAAGAATAGGGTAATTGATATTGATATTTTCATTGCTCTCATAATTCCCAAAGCACGATAAAAACAATAAACATGAGTCAATTGTACAGCCTGCAACCTTAGTCCAACTGCATCTCAACACCATATACGGCAGCGTGTCACTCAACATTGTATATTAAATTACATAAAATCATACGAAAATTAGTCATTTGGTAGTAACATACAAAATGCTCCATCACAGTGAATTAGATCCTTGAGTTGCAAGCCTTTGTCTTCGTATCCACAGGCTGCCATCCTAGTCTATAGGTCGATGTCTTCATCTTTCTGTCTTTATATCAGAAATTCCTAGCTGCAAGTGTCTTATTGTTAGGTTTCGCCGCTGTTGTAGTCATAAAACACTACCATTTCGGATGCAAACAGAAGGGGGAAGGCACAAAATGCTGAACAATAAACTCAGAGATCATACACTCATCAAAAGAGAGAAATACAGAGATCCAGAATAAAACTTAACTTTAGATCTGCTCAAGTGCATATACACACTCTGTTCAAGCTTAATGAATCAAATAACAACAACATTACATCCTAAGGGCAACTCAGGCCC
The DNA here is from genome assembly GCA_001517045.1 of Pseudotsuga menziesii. Lineage (NCBI taxonomy): Eukaryota > Viridiplantae > Streptophyta > Pinopsida > Pinales > Pinaceae > Pseudotsuga > Pseudotsuga menziesii. The sequence continues at coordinate 143,083 of LPNX010294121.1, forward strand.
GATTACAGTGAGACAACTATTGGCACACAGGTCACCTCCTTGATGCTCGGCCAATTTGAAATGTTCTCTGGAAAGCAAAGCTACTCTGAGCTTCTAAGCACTTTTTTGTTTCTCTTTCTGAGTGTTCACAGCGCTGCCAAAACTCTCTAATAAATATCCTTTAAACGAATTCCTCCCTGCCTCTTCTTTTGAAGCTGTCTGCCCCTTCCCCTGCACCCTACCCTACCATTCCTCTTCAAATACACGCATACCACAACGAAAGGAATATAGGTCCATTAGCCACCCAATGCTAACAGAACTCAGAGTAAACTCTGAGTTAAAATATGGAATGGGTACCCTTTTCAAACTGCATGCATCTATGTTCGGGCTTCTAAAATCTCCAAGACATGTGGCAGTCTTTACGAATACTTTGCATCATACTCCCCTTGTTTTAAAAATTTTGAACCTCCTAGTTCAAAGTTATTGCGCTTAGTTTTCCTCTTCTTTCTCCACCTATCCAACCATGACTCCCTTTCGACAGTGTCCCATTCAAGCACTAAAACTTCCACATCCAATAGTTCAATCTCTCCATAGGTTTTACATATCCATCGGTCAATCTCGAGCTATCCCAATTCACATGGGATAATATGTCAAGTACATGAAGTGCCATCACATTTGCCGTTGCCTCCAAAACTCTGTTCACCTCAGCAATTAAACTCCTTTTTATGAAGTCAAATCTCACCATACTTGGGCAAAGTTTTGCCTCGTCTTCTATGGAAATCTTCTCCACAATGACCCCTTGTTCAGCCATTTCCATGTTGTGAATGACATCTCCTTTTTCCATAGTCAAGAGATGGATCTTTTAGTGTAAGAAATCTTGCTGGTTGGTCATGGAACTACTGGTTCTATCTTGCTTCTTCTCTTGCTAGTTCTTATAATTTTTTATTTTCTTCTACGAGTTGTTAACCTGTTGTTTATTTTTAATGATTGGGATCTTTCATAGAGTTTCTTGTACACAGGTATTGAGATGTGCTTTGAGGCCTGCTCCAGTTTCCATGACTACAGAAGATTGTATCAGTGCTCTAGCAGAAGGACTTAGCCCTATGTTGTTTAAGCATTTTCGGAAATCACTCTGGAGCCACGAGTGTTCTACACCATTATCCAGCTTGGAATTCAAATTTGATGCTGAATGGGAGACATTTTCTAGTTTGATAATAGGGTGGATAAGAAACATGAATTCCGCATATTTAAAACAATAGGAGGTCAAGATAAATTCAGGCTGGGAGTTTTTGCTGTGCAGTAAAATGCACAAGAATTATTTGAAGGCTCCTTGCTTCAGTGGCCTTTCTCTTCCTCCTGCTCTTCAGCCATCCACACATTCCACTCAGACTGAACTGGTATCAACTGCAGTGCCAACTGAAGATCCATCCTACCATAAAAAAAATTTGATGGAGATGCTAGACATCTTACATGCTATCTATGAAGACTACAAGCTAGATATTCTTCATAGCCAGTATGTGTTCTATCCTTGTACAAGATTGTGAATACTGTCTTGAATAGCTGTAAGGATATTGTCAAGTTGGAAAAGGATAGTTGCAAAAGAGGATTTTAGGGTGGAAAACATGGATTTTTAGGGGTGTTTCCTGGGGCTTCTATCTAAAATCTAGAAAGTTAAGGGTATTTTATCAGCCAGAGGTGTCTTAGTGATTATTTGCGCAGACATATATGCTTGATTGAAAAGAGATTTATGAGTCTGAAAACATTATTGTGTCAAACGTAATAGGAAAAGCTCAAAGTTTCACAATTCCAGATTGATTATTCCTAGATTGTAAAATGTGTTATTCTGACCAGAGATTTGGCTCCAGGTGTCTTTGCTCCAGGTGTCTTTGGATATATGTTGTCCCAAATCTATTTCAAAGCCCAGAAGTTGATGCCTTACTTCTTATTTTTTTGTTGTTGTTTAGATTTGATAGACACTAGTAGATTCCTGTTGGCCCCTCGAATCTATAATGGATATGTTAACGAGGGATTTGATTCTTGTTAAGCCCCCAAATCGGATGCTCACACTTTTCTGTTTTTAAAATTTTGGGTTAAGTTGGGTGTTATGTAAGTTGTTTGGTTAATTCTTGTGCAGGGAGAAAATCTTGGTACCGAGGTCGAAGCCCTTTGTGACCTTCATGGGAGATGAGGCTTGTCAACCTATTATCACAGGAAATGACACAGCAGCGGCTATAGGAATGGATGGCCTGCCAATGAAAACGTTCCGCAGTGCAACTGTGGCGGTTAACTCTGATTATTTCACAGCTTATGACATCAGATTTGAGGTTGATTTCAGACAAATGACTTTGTTATTTAGGTCCCCATATCTGGGCTAGTGTTTTTCTAACTGTAATTGAAATCACAATTTTCGATTTGTATGCAGAACACAGCTCCTTATCTAGAAACTGGAAGCAACGGTGGCCAAGCTGTGGCCCTGAGAATCTCCGGCACCAAGGCAGCATTCTGTAAGTGGTTAGGGTCACAGACAATATTGCCAGTTTCATTTAGACATCTTATTTTGCCAGAGAAATACCCACCTCCAACTGAGTTGCTAGACTTGCAGCCACTTCCTGTGTCTGCGTTAAGAAATCCCTCATATGAAGCACTTTATCAACAGTTTAGACATTTCAATCCTATTCAAACTCAGGTATTTACTATGTTTTATAACTCAGATGATAATGTTTTAGTTGCAGCACCTACTGGTAGCGGTAAGACTATCTGTGCTGAGTTTGCTTTACTACGATTGCATCAAAAAGGCACAGACAGTGTATTTCGATGTGTCTATATTGCTCCTATAGAAGCTCTTGCCAAAGAGCGATATCGGGATTGGGAGCAGAAATTTGGCAAAGGATTGGAATTGAAAGTAGTTGAGCTGACAGGTGAATCTGCAACTGATTTGAAGCTCCTTGAAAAGGGCCAGATAATAATAAGCACACCAGAGAAATGGGATGCTTTGTCTCGGAGATGGAAACAGCGCAAACTGGTTCAGCAAGTCAGCCTTTTCATTGTGGATGAACTTCATTTAATTGGACGAGAGGGTGATAATCGAAACCTAAGCAATTTGGAAATTCTAAAATTGCATTGCCCTTTGTTGAAAATGCTGCCCAAGCTGGATTAATTCATGAAAAAAATGAAATATTTTTTTTTTTAAAAACCTCCACTGCTGTCGCTTAAGCGACGGTTCTTCCTGTCGCTTAAGCGAGGCTTAAACTTGATTTTTGTCGCTTTACCAATAGTTTTTAATGTCGTTTAAGCGACGCTTTTTCTTGAGATCTGTCGCTTATCCAACGCTTTTTTTGAGATCTGTCACTTAAACGATGGAGATAGCTATCGCTTATCCGACACGTGCTCTTGATATCTGTCGCTTTACCGACGACATGAAGGCTATTTTTTCAAAAAAAATTTAATACCGTCGAATATATTCTGTCGCTTAACCGATGCTTTAGATTTAACCGACGATTACGTGGGTGTCGCTTAACCGATGGTTATTTAGGTGTCGGATAACCGACGACAAGTTTCCGACGCTTAAAAAAAAATCAAAGTGTCGTACATGCGACAGGGAAGTGTCGAAAATCCGACAATTCTGCCGTCGGATTTTTGGTCGAAATGTAGTAGTGCATTGATGTAGCCATGCCATTTGTAGCTACTCAGGATGATTCAGTTCATATCCAGTCTAAAGTTTCCAAGGCAAATAGCTTCATTGAGTGCATTCAGCACATTCACCAATAGTTTCATGACATATTAGACAGATCCAATGCTAAGTACAAGCAATGACATGGTTAGCATCGGATGCAACACAACTTCAAGGTGGGAGACAAAGTGTGGCTACATTTGCAAAAGGAGCGCCTCACTGGACCCCACCACAAGCTTCACCCGCTCTGATATGGGCCATACACCATCACCAAGGTTGTCGAGGACAATTCCTTTGAGCTTAGTATTCCACCATTCCTTGGTCTGCACCCAGTGTTCAATGTGGACGGCCTTCAACCCTAATTTCCACCTCTACTGGACACATCAGACGTGGCAGAACAACTCACACCAACAGAGTTAAACCCCAACTGCATGGAACAAGCCACAATTGATCGGATTATGGACACACAGATCAAGAACACCCACCAGCAAAATATCCAACTATATCAAGTTGTCAAAGTAGGCCAACTCCTTCACTAGGGAAAGTGGCTCACCAGGGACCAAGTTCAACAGAAGTTTCCTCATCTCATGGAGGAACTCAACGCAATGGGAACCATTGCTTCCTTAGGGGGCAGGAATGATCCAGGAAGATATTGGTGGCCACCCACTTAATCCTCTTGGACCCCCACCATTGTTTCTTTAATTTTTCCAGTTTCCTTAATTGTAGCACAATTTACTATTTTTAGCAGTTTTCGGGTCCTGAACTTCCAGAGCCGTTTTGGGGCCCTAAATGACAATTTTTTGGCATTGAATGGTCGGGAAAATATGAGTCTGTTTCGGACTAAATATTTGTTATTTATGGATGTAGTCCTTAAACAGATCTTTCTAATGATATATCATGCACATAAAACGGAGGTAGTATGCTAAAGTTACGACTCTCGAAAATTGATGTACCAAGTTACCCAATGGGGTCCACATTAAGGCATTTCACCTCCTAGGGTTAGGTTTTTGGATGTTTAGGGTTTCCATTGTTTCTCAATAATATATAGGCCTTCGAGCCTCATTGTAACACAGACTTCAGAGGCGTGTAGCCACCACATCTCTTCTCATAGATAAGCTACTAGCACTCTAGCTAGTGTATTTCCATTCTGTATGTAAACAAGTTTCAGTTATTGATTAATGAAATGAAGTTTTATTTCCGCTACATATTTGTTTCTATGGTTGTTTTTGTATTCTGTTGCATTCCTGCATAAATTCGGATCAAATACATCTTGGAATAAACATCGGGTTACAATACATAAGAAATACAAGTGAATACATTCTGAAGTTACATATACATCAACATGGTTAAGGAACACATTAGCTAGGTCCCAAAAAATACCAAACGCAGCAGAGGGAAGTTCAATGTACCACTTTGCTACGACACTAGTTAGAGTTCTTTGGAACAATCTCAACTAATCGGTGTTATCGTTCAGTGAGTTGGTAGAGCATCACAAGTGAAAGGTGGTGATATGAGCCCTTGGTTCTTCACCAACTTTACCTTCGAATTTTGGAATATCTGAGGGTAAATTGGTAGGGATAGGTGGCCAAGTGGCATCATGTCTCACCGGGTCGTTCATTAACTTGGACAAATTTGTAAAATTCAAAGTTTTCAAGAAAGGAAGCTTGGGTCTAACCGGAGCTTGAAAAGTACCATCTTGGGATGTAGAACGATTTTCCCCCTAGTTCCAAAAATGTAAAGGCAGGGTAGCCCCCAACTACCAGTTGCGAAGTAATCAGACTACTTTGAAAATAATTCCACCCATAAGCTAGTGGATTATTCATATGTGGTGCAGAGTATGTGGTTTGAGTTGCTCCAATTGAAACTGGAGTTTGGAAAACATGAGCAGGTATCCCTCCACTAAAAAGTGAGAAAAGAGAGATTGTGAAAGGAGTTGAAATCGACATTTGAAAACCTTGACCATAGGGGTTAGTGTTTCCAAAATACACCCCTAAATAAGCATGTGTGGGGCCTACATATGGAGTGGATGGGGGAATGTGCCCCCCATTCCAAGGAAAACCCTCAACAAATGAAGAGGATCCAACAGGACCACTTTGAGCAGTGTACGCAAAAGAAGGTGAAGCAGAAGGTACATTGGGAATCCCAGTGACCACCCCACCAGAAGTGCCTGCCACATTTGTGGAAGCCAGTGGTTGAACCACTTGACTAGATAGAGTTAAGGGATTAGTAGGTATACTTGTTCTAGGAGTACCATCCGGGGGAGGTGGAACTCCTTTAGTCAGAATAGCTGAGATGGGGGCAGAAGCAGTTTCTCCTACACTAGACATTAGTCTGCTCATAGGAACACCAATCATAGGTGAATTGAAAGGATGAACCTGGACGATCACAGGATATTTTAGGTTAGTAAGAGGTGAATTAAGGTTTCTTGCAAACTCATCACCTTGCAAGTCTTCTATCTCTACTGTGGTTGTATCAACCTGGTTTGTCCTAATTTCTATTTCACTTGGAACTTCACTAATTCCCACCGATTCAAACTAACCATCAGTGTCTAATCTATTCCTTTGAGGGGGCAGTGGAGGCTCCACTATGATAAATGAAGGAAGGTTTTGCATCCTTCTTGACCTTCTAAGAGGTTGGTCCTCCATAATTGAAAATTTGATTCAATAAAAATCACACACCTTAAGGTCGTCTAAACACAAACAAATCACACAACAATCACTACAAAATTTTCTAAAGCCACCAAGGTCAACCAGAAATAGCCTTTCGGTGTACCTATGTATGAACCCTAGATATCAGAGAGACTAAAGGCTACCTTGACTATATTGATAGTTTGGGGGGATAGTCACAATCCTGGTTCGTACGCATGGGTAGGGTAGCAAAGGCCGAAGCCCTGTCAACACCAGGCACCACATGGGGCTAGGAGGGTGGTATTGACAGAAGTCCCCAGATGTGCAAAAACCTTGGTCTATGCTTTGACAAGGAATCAGAGGGTTATCTCCTCAGTCCTTTTAAATTTTTATATGCTTAGCTAAAAACATCAGTATTTCATTTCATTTCCATAACAAAAGCATATAAACAGGATCACTGAAAGAAACGGTATCACAAGAACAACATAGATTTATCCTGGGAAAACCCTAAAGGGAAAAACCCATCAAAAGCTTCCTCAATATAGATGCCCCAAAAACGTAAAAAGGTAAAACCAACAAGGAGATCAAAAACCTGATCCTCCTCCTTCTCCAGCTACTTCTCTCCTCCACAAGTGTGCTACTCAAGTGAGTGTGTGTCTCAAATGAGGAGCACTACACCTCTATTTATATTCATCCGTTCACTTAAGTTAACTCATCTGTCATGTAGGCTCAAGTTAATCATGTAGGCTCGAGTTAATCATGGGGGCTCGAGTTACACATGTAGGCTCAAGTAACCACACTGGGGTGCTAATGACCCACCTTTACAATTAGAGGGGACTGCCTCATGACTCTTATTAGTTCTTCCGATTAGGAGCATTGTGGTACAGAGTAATACAAGTGGTTCTCTCGATAGGACCATCGGGGACCACAAAGAAATACATATAGAATATTCTTCGAAGTTACAATGTTTCAACACTCCCCCTTAATGAGAAGGGTATTCTATAACAAGATCAACAACAACAATAATAGAAGAGAGATAGAGGACATCATCAACATCATCATGGTGATACATCTATAAATCATTGGAAGCTTTTCAACATCATGTAGTCTTCATATTCAATCTTTAGTCTTCAGCATCATCAGTAGTTTGACCTCTTCGATCAGCAACATCTTCAGCATCTTGACTCTTCAATCAGCAGCAACATCTTCAGCACTTTGACCTTTTGATCAGCAACATCTTTAGCACTTTGACCTTTCAATCAGCAACATCATATTCATCATTTTGACCTTTTGATTCGCAACATCATCTTCAACACTTTGACCTTTCGATTAGCAACATCATCTTCAACACTTTGACCTTTCGATCAGCAACATCTTCTTCAGCACTTTGGCCTTTCGATCAACAACAACATCATCATCATACTCTGATATTTCGATCAGAAACATCATCAAAACATCAACATCATCATTATCAAAATATCAGCATCAAAATATCATCATCATCATACTCTGATCTTTCAATCAGAATCATCATTATCATCAGCCTCTGATCTTTCGATCAGAAACATCATCAAAACATCAACATCATCATTATCAAAATATCAGCATCAAAATATCATCATCATCATACTCTGATCTTTCAATCAGAATCATCATTATCATCAGCCTCTGATCTTTCGATCAGAAACATCATCAACCGAACATCATCATACTCTAACATCAACTCATAATCATATTTTGATATTTCGATCAGTACGTCATCATCATCATACTTTGATAGTATGGCATCATCATCATCAGGATCTCATCATCATCACATTCTGATCTTTCGATCAGAAACATCATCATCATCATCGCATTTTGATCTTTCGATCAGAAAACATCATCATCATTAGCAACATCATAATCATAAGCAACTTCTGATCTTCTGATCAGAAAACATCATCATCATCGTATTCTGATCTTTCAATCAGAGAACATCATCATCAACAACTTCTGATCTTTTGATCAGAGAAACATCATCATCATCATATTCTGATCTTTTGATCAGAGAACATCATCATCGCCAGCAACAGCATCATCATCATATTCTAATCTTTCAATCAGAGAACATCATCATCATCAGCAACTTCTGATCTTTCGATCAGAGAAACATCATCATCATCATATTTTGATCTTTCGATCAGAGAACATCATCATCAGCAGCAACAACATCATCATCGTACTCTAATCTTTCGATCAGAAACATCATCAACATAGAAACATCATCATCATACTCTGATATTTCAATTAGAAACATCATCATCATACTCTGATCTTTCAATCAGAAACATCATAATCATAGTGCATCATCATCATACTCTGATCTTTAGATTAGTACATCATCATCATCATGCTCTGATATTTCGATCAGTATGGCATCATCATCATCAGCAACAACTTGCAATCCACAACTCAAAGACAAAAAGTCTTTGGATCACTTTTGGACTTAAATTCCAAGGATGATACAATCCCACCACATTCTCGACAACCGAAGTTACCCGATTGATTATGGGAGAATCAATCCCTATCACTTTAGGACTAAGTCTAAGGACGATGCAATCCTACCACATTCTCGAGGACCGAAGCCACTGGATTGATTACGGGAGAATCAGTCCCTATCACTTTAGGACTATGTCTAAGGATGATGCAATCCTACCACATTCTCGAGGACCAAAGCCACCAGATTGATTATGGGAGAATCAGTCCCTATCACTTTAGGACTATGTCTAAGGATGATGCAATCCTACCACATTCTCGAGGACCGAAGCCACCGGATTGATTACGAGAGAATCAGTCCCTATCACTTTAGGACTATGTCCAAGGATGATGCAATCCTACCACATTCTCGAGGACCAAAGCCACTGAATTGATTACGGGAGAATCAATCCCTATCACTTTAGGACGATATCCAAGGATGATGCAATCCTACCACATTCTCGAGGACTGAGGTCACCGGATCTATTATGGACAGATGTCCCGGGATGATACAATCCCTCTTAATTCTCGAAGACCGAGGTCTTCGGATCGCTTTAGGGAAAGTGCCCAGGGATGATACAATCCCACCACGTTCTCGAGGACCGAGGTCACCGGATCTATTGTGGACAGATGTCCTGGGATGATACAATCGCTCTTCATTCTCGAGGACCGAGGTCTCTGGATCACTTTAGGGAAAATGCCCAGGGATGATACAATCCCACTGCAACATCACTACTCCCCCTTTCGAGGAAGGTCTTTCCGAACAACACCAAGATTGTCTCGAAAGTGTTTGAACTCTACTCGAGGCAGAGGCTTCATTAGTACATCATCATCCAAACCATCATCATCTACATCTTCAGTATGTGAATACTGAACTATCACCATCTGTATCTCTAGTATGTGAATACTGAAATAACATCTATATCTTCAGTATGGGAATACTGAAATCATCATCATCTATATCTTCAGTATGGGAATGCTGAAATCATCATCATCTATATCTTCAGTATGGGAATACTGAAACATCATCATCTCTATATTCAATATAGAAATACTGAATCACCATCATCTGCATCTTCAATATCATCATCTGCATCTTATCTTGTATGTAGAAATACTGGATTTCTATGGAACACAGGGTTCTTTGTCATCACAACTATGGTTATCACATAGAATCATTGTAGTATCCATCTTCAGGTCAAAGAGACCTGATATCAGCTTCTGAAGCCATATGGCTTCACAACTTAGTAGAGCAATCTGCTATGTATTTTGCTTCAACCGTGCTAAGAGAAACACTGGACTGTTTCCTGCTAAACCATGAACTCATAGTAGACCTCAAACAAAAGCATCTACTTGATGTGCTTTTCCTATCTGAGATACTTCCATCCCAATCTACATTTGTGTAGCCATACAGTCTATACTCATGGCTACCATCATAGTATAGACCAAAGTCTATAGTCCCTTTCAGATATCTCATCACATGTTTTGCAGCTACTAGGTGAACCCGTCTTGGTTGAACAAGATATTGAATTAAGGTGTTCATAGCAAAACAATTTTCTGGTCTAGTATTTGTTAAGTACATCAATGACCCAATGATCTGTCTGTAGTGAGTCACATCTTCTAACTCTAATGAGTCATCAGCTAACAGCTTCAGGTTGGAGTCCATGGGTGTGGCCATGACTTTGCATTCCAACATATTGAATCTCTTCAATATCTCTACCGCATACTTTCCTTGGTTGAGAAATATTCCTTCTGAACTTTTCCATACTTCCAGACCTAGGAAATAATGCATTAACCCAAGGTCTTTCATCTCAAATTCTTCTGCTAGTTTCTTCTTGCTTTCCACGATCTGTTTCTCATTCCCTGTCAAGAATAAGTCATCCACATATAGTAATAGAATGACAGGTTCATCTTCTACAACCTTGTAGGAAAGGTTAGGATTGACTTTACTCTTGGCAAAGCCAATGCTCATCAAGAAGCTATCTATTCTTCCATACCAAGCTCTGGGAGCTTGCTTCAGGCCATAGAGGGCCTTCTTCAACTTGCATACTTGATTCCATCTGTATTCAACTTCAAATCCTCGTGACTATTCGATGTAAAACTCTTCCTCAATCATAACATTAAGGAAGGCTTGTCTTTACTTCATCATGGAAGAAACGACCATGATAGTTTTGAAGGAAGTGTACCTTGCTTCCTGGAGTAAGTGTCTCTTCATAATTAAACCTCTAGCCACAATTCTTACCTTACTTCTATCAGCAACATATCTTATCTTGCAAATCCATTTGGAAGATACCACATTGTTGCTTTCTGGTTTGAGTACTATATCCCAAACATCATTCTAGTATCATAACATCTTCTATGAGTTTGTCTTCTCAGGTCATCAACATATCCTAGTCTTTTGCATTCAACCTTGAAGGTTGGAACCCACTTTACTCTTGGTAAAGTCTCGATCCATCACGAAGCTATCCATCATGTCGTACCATGTCGAACTCAGATATAATTTTCTGTAGTCACTCCCCCTGAAGTGGAGTATCATCTTCCCTCTTCATTCTGTACAGGTGGTTCTATGCTTGATATATACTGGTCAATAGAGTATGTCATGTCATAGTCTATTCTTTCTGAGGAAAATCATGAACCTTGCTTTGTACACTTGTTCTTGTATATCCATATGGAAGATACTACGTACTTCCCTTTATGTCTCAAAATCATATCGTATACATCATTCCCCATGATCAACTGTTATTCTTTGATCATAGCTTCTTTCATAGCATTCTTTTCTTCATCTTGAGTTATCTCTTGTACCCATGGTGGTATTCATCCTTCAAGGTGGATGTACCACTCTCTGAAGCTCTTTCTTCCATCATGGTGTCTCTAACCCTGGAAGCTTCAGATTCATGTTTATTGGAGTGAATCTTGAATTGTCATCACTTGTTCTTTGGAACAAGTCTCATCCTTCTTTTCTTGTAGGAGGTTGTACAGGACCTTTCCTATAATTCAAATGCACCAGTTGCATGGTTAGAACTATTTCATAAAACGACAAATTCTTATGTATCATGCAACTATTTAGACAATACAACATTCATCCATATCTCACATAAACTTTCTAGATGCCTTCCATCTCTACCATGACATCATTGAGATTGTGCACTAATCCAATATGTGAGCAAAGAGGTTTGATAAGTAGCAATGGAGATTTGTATAGCACCATGAGCTACTTACCCATCACATGCATATTAGTAGTATACAGTCATTAATGCAAATAATCTATCATGCATAACACATCAACTGAAGATAATCAAATGTATAACAAAATAATATCATGAAATGACAATTGAATACTTATCTTTTATTTGTTTCGTGGGTAGAATCCATCTTGATCATTCTTCTTTATCATCTTCTTCATTCATGAAATCATCATTTCTTATCCAAATGATAAGATGAATAAGAGGTTCTTCAAGAATTGAGTTCTTCATATTCCTCATCGCTTGAGGGATCTTCTTTGAATGGTGAGAGCTTGATCTTCAATTGCTCCCATCTTCTTCTTCTCTTCTTATGAGTCGAGCTGAAAGAAATTACTTCATTCTAGCATACATTATTTGCATGAATGAATCCCATGATCCCGGGAGGTCATTCAATGTGGCTATCACCACTTCTGTATTCTCCACTTCTTCTTCTACCGCTTCAAGTTGTTCTACATTCTGGATCTTCATATTCTTCAACTATTTTCTCAAAGACATATTCTGATTTAAGTTCTTATCTTCAAATAGCTTGATCAAGGAATCAAACATCTTCGGTGTCTTTAGGGAAGACACTTGTGGTACAAGTTGATCTGTGATTGAATCAACAATGATCTTCTTGGCCTTGATCAAGTTCTTCTTGTGTAAGGCTTTGAGCCTCATCTCCGTATGGAACTGGAACCTCTCTACTTATGTAGGTGTCCAATTCATTTTCTTTAGAGAGATCAAATACTTCCATGCTTGGAAGTTGTCAAATTTACCAATCTTATCATCAAGCTGATGCGATAGATCACTTTGAAATGAGAACCTCAAATGCAAATAGAAAAAAATTAGATCTTACCGATTTGAGGTGGCCATCTTGCTTCCAGAGATAGCTGATTTAAGGTTTGTCAGAGAAAACCTAATTTTAAAAACTTGGAATATTTAAGATCTTATTGGATAGAAAGATATATCTCTTCAAATGGAGCTGTCTAATGTACTCTTTTTCTGAAAACAGTGGAGGGAAGCTCCCGGAACAGGAAGCCCTAGTTTTCCAATTTCTTCTGTATAAATGCCTGTCACTTTTTCTATGATATATCTGAAATTACTACTCCTATGTGTCTAAAATTCCTCATTGAGGTAACCTCACATGTCCCTGATCCAAAACCATAGGTTTCATCAGCATTGGTTTTACCAATTTGTATTTATGATCCTTTTCCCACGGTGACTTGTTACAGGACTGTTCAGAACAACGAAGTTGTACAGACTACCACATGTCACTGTTTGATCTTATGGTTCTGAAATTTGGACCACATAAAGTAAAGTCCGTGATATTTCTGGAACATCTTCAATAATTCAGTTTGGAACTCTATAGCCCAGGCTATAGCAATTGTCCCCACGTGTCCTGTTTAGGGATGAATTATGGAAGAGGCTGGAACCCTAACTTGGAGGGATCATATCTCCCAAAATATAGCGAAGAGGAGGCTGCATTTTGGAAACAGTGTACATCAGGAGTGTATATTAGGCCTCTGTAATTTTTAGCTCGTGAACCTTCTCCAATCTAGGGATATAGCGAATTTACCAAAACTTAGCAGTTTTAGTATTTAGGGTTTTTCTAGCTTGGGGTCAAACTAGGGTTTGACTTTCCTGGAGTTTCATCCAACCAAAAATCTTGATCCACGTCTCTAAACTTCAATTTTTATGAGAAGATAAATCCTATGCCAGGCTCACTCAAAATTTCCCCTTCAGAAAGAAGCCCTAATTTCTTCCGGGGAGAGAGGGAGAGCTATTTTGCCTTGTGAAAGTTGTCCTATTCAGGGTGGCTCTGATACCATGTTAAATTTTTATATGCTTGGATAAAAACATCATTATTTCATTTCATTTTCATAACAAAAGCATATAAACAGGATCACTGAAAGAAACAGTATCATAAGAACAACACAGATTTATCCTGGGAAAACCCTAAAGGAAAAAAACCAGCAAAAGCTTCCTCAATATAGATGCCCCAAAAAGGTAAAAAGGTAAAACCAACAAGGAGATGAAAAACCTAATCCTCCTCCTTCTCCAACTACTTCTCTCCTCCATAAGTGCACTACTCAAGTGAGTGTGTGTCTCAAATGAGGAGCACTACACCTCTATTTATATTCATCCATTCACTTAAGTTAACTCATCTGTCATGTAGGCTCAAGTTAATTATGTAGGCTCGAGTTACATATGTAGGCTCAAGTAACCACACTGGGGTGCTAATGAACCACCTTTACAATTAGAGGGGACTGCCTCATGACTCTTGTTATTTATTTCGATTAGAAGCATCGGGGTACAAATTAATACAAGTGGTTCTCCCGGTAGGACCATCGGGGACCACAAAGAAATACATATAGAATATTCTTCGAAGTTACAATATTTCAACAAGTCCAAGCCTGCACGTAGCCTCGTGCTTAACTCACGTTTGAGAGGACCTTCCCAAATACAATCAACATAGAAAAGGGTTTACCTATTGATTGGCTAACTACGTCTGAATTTAAACAGTTGTGGGGAGTTTAAACTCCCTATCCCACAAGTCTAGCCTGAGCTAGTTGGTGTATGACCCTATAAAATAAAACTTACTAATAATTTTTTGATTATATTGTTTATTTGAAAGGTTGTTCTTAGTTAGAAGGTAAATGGCATGAAAGACTGTGATGTTATAGACTCGATAAGAAAATTAAAATGATGTATAAAGCAAATTCCAAAGCAAATTGCAACTACTTAAACCAAATTTCTTTTCATTTTGCAAATATAAGCTGATGATAAGACACGGTTGATATGACTGGCAATTATTATTGTTTAGTATATTTCACCCTTGTAACCTAGGGTCTGGGGTTACCAACTTACTACTAACTTATAGACAATCAGCTTTTACAGAGAATGGAAAAAGAATAGGAAGAAATTCTTGACTTACCCGATTAACGACAGTTGATCCAAGCTTGATCTTCTCCCGCTCCAATCTTCTCCAAAGCCTCTAGGGATGCACCTCTTCACCTGCAAAGAAAAAATTCTTCAAGTAATATATCATACATATATCCATCAGAGGTTAGATGAAAATCATATTATAATTGAACATATTCATTAAACCAATATACATGAGATAAACACAATACAAGATTGGAAGAAGAATTCTCTTTATTGACAAGCAGTGAATAAGATAAGAATACAACCCAAATTCTGACACAAGGACTCCTCTGCAACCAAAGGACTCTGAGTTCTACTGCTCCAAGATTCTGAAGATACACCACCAGCATAACTTTTCCCTCCAAAAATTGATTGATTATCCCCATCTCAAGGACTCTATTTATACTTTGGAAATAAAGAGGTTTCGAAGGTTAGGATGGTTGGGATAGTTATGGATTAGGACCCAACTAATCTCATCTAATCATGATTTATATTTTTTAAGGTCGAATTAAGGTATACACGAGTATTAATATAGGCAACTCGCATATGACACGCGTGTTTCTCAAAGGGAACTTGCGTATGCAAGGTATACGTGGGTTGCAATGCGAATACTTGCGTATGATACGCAAGTTGCAATGCACATAGTCGCGTATGCAACCCAAAACTCAAAATTAAAATATATAAGACTAGTTTGAGGATAATGCATCAAAGTTCATGCACATCTATAGTGTTTTTGCCACTTTAATCCTAATTTGTCTTTTTATGTACCGACATGATGAATGTCAGCACTCAGATGGAGAAGTGTTGTTTTGGCTGATAACAATTATCCTAGCAATGGGATTATAGATGCAATTGCGGAGTTAGATAGGATGATATTCATCCCAATTAGTATCCAAATCCACTTTAGGGATCAAACCATTGAAAGCCACATTGAATACAACAATAACCTTACCTTCCCTTCTAGATTCCTCCATAACATCAAGAAGATCCATCTTTAAAAGTTCCCAAAAACCACTCAATAATTTAATTGGCCATCCGCCAGGGCATGGGCTCTTATCTTTTTTTCATATCAAAGATAGATGATTTGAGCTCACCTAGAGAGATGAGCTACATTAAATGCAACTTATGCTCATCACTGGCCATAGAAGGATATTCATAAATAGATCACAGTAGGGTATCAACCAGAGCATGATCATCAGCCTGGGATTGGCTCTTGAAATGTCGAACCCCATCATTAGCCATATTTTGAAAACCTTGGATCTTGTTACACTCATCATTAGTCAGTTTCCAGATAGAATTGGTATTTTTTTGATGTTTGGAGAAGTTTTGAAATTATTTACTATTGTCATCGCCATTAACAATCCAACTAGCCTGACTTTTGAGTCTCCACAAAGCTTCTTTCTCCTCAATAATTTTGGTGTACATGAGTTCTAAAGCCAAGATCCCCCTTTTATGATAAATATAGGTGTAACCACCTTGAACTTGTCATGGAGGTCATCTAGGAAGACTTCAATGTCCCGCAATTCCTTTTTCATGACCAATCTTCTTTTGGTCGCTCAAGAGTTTGTGAAATCCTTTATACCGTTGATATTTTGTAGGAAATGTAAGCCAATAGAACCATGGACATCTAGAGAGTAAGGAATCCATATGTTCTTGACAGCATCAAGATACCCTGCATCTTCCAACAAGTAGGAATTAAACTTAAACAAGATGGGAGGTTTTTGGGTCGAGGTCTTAATCTCTAGAAAATAGGGAAATGGTTCAAGTTCCCCCATTCCCCAATCCATTGTCTCATGAGAACCCCTAAGTGTATAATACCATCATTAACCAAAAATATATATATCCTTTTAGCCACATTGTCTGATCCTGTTATCATAGTCCTCCATGTAGGTCTGATAAAGGCCATAATAATATCAAATAAAGAGTTCTCGCTTAGTCTACGGATAAAATAATATGAAGTATTGTCCACATGAGCACCCCATATTTCACCTTAACAAAGGGATAAATTGAAATCACCTTCAAGCATAATCTTGTTCAAGCATAATCTTGTTCGAATGTAGAAATTTGGCTTTGAAAATAACCTCCCAAAAAGCCACCCTATGTAGATAAGGACCATAGATATTGACAATGAGATATGAGATACTTGTTTTCCTGGAGAACAAATTAGTGATGATACCTGAATGGATGGCCTGGTTATTAATAAAAATGAATTCAATAGTTTTCCATCTTATAATGAGACCTCCAAAATGACCAGAAGCATCAATGTTCATAAAATCCAACCCTAGAAGCAATTTTCTCAATTCATAAACAATGAAGTCACTTGTAGATAGAGTTTCTTGAACCTAAATAATTGAATGTATGTTATAAATAATGACCCTCTTCATAGAGATATTTTTAGAGGAAAGCCCGAACATATGTTAGAAATAATGGCCCTCTTGATAGAGATATTTTTAGAGGAATTCCCAAGCCCCCTACCAATGAAAGACATAAAAATAATTAGGGAAACCTTGGATATGGATGGCTTGCTCTAAAATTCTATTTGATAGTGTATCATTTCCCAGTCCTAATCTCACTGATGATATTGTCCTGAGTATATTTTAATAAATATTTTCTTCCCATAAGTATTTGTACTAAAGTGGTGGGTTTGTCTTGAGCCCATATTTTTGTGACCCAGTGGACATAACCCTATTTCCAATTCTAGGTTGGAGGTCATAGCTTTTCCCCCCTGGGGTATTATGGGGTGGAGCAGATGGACTCGCTACCAAATACATACTTTCATATAACTCCACCAAGGAGCATCCCTTATTAGGTGAGAGGTGCAGGAGGAGTATTGTACAAGCCAAGACTTTGATAGGTATTTCAAGGGTAGAAAAAGTGGGGAGGTAGTGGCTTGGAAGGGTTTGATAACATATAGAAAATAAGTGGAAGGGCTTTGAAAAGTGGCAAAAAAATCATCCTTCTTCCAGATAGAAGGAAGACCTGGTATAGGTTCCTGAGTGAAGACAGAGGAGGGATTGTTGTGAAGCCCCAAAAAAACCCATCCCTTCAGGTATGCTGGAACAAGTAGAGTTATGGGATAGCTTACAAAAACTAGTAGCACTCAAGGAGGCACATCTATGGTCCAAATATGAGTAAACAATGTAGGGGTCAAAATCAGAGGATAACTTACCAGTTAGATTAAATGAAGGAACCATCTGGACTGTGGGGTGCAATGAGTACACTTAAAAAAATTGCCACTTGTTGGAGCCAAGGAGTCCATATCATCTGGGTCATTTGGAATAGAATTTGATAATCTTCGAGAGGATGGTTGAGGCCTTTCCTCAACTTCCTGATAGTGAGGATTTTTCCTAGCTCAGTACTTTCCTTTGAATGGCATTGGACAATCCTTAGCAAGATTTCCAAAAGAGTTGCATTTGTTACAGTGGAAGGGTAAACTAGAGTAATCAATATTCTGGTTGAAATGGACACCACCCACTTCAATATCCATCTCCACTAGAAGACCATCCCTTACATCTATGTCAACCAGAATGCGAGCAACTAACATACGTCTCAAGGCGATGAAGCTCATATCAACCGAAATAAAAGACCCTAGTAAAGAACCTATCCTGCTAAAAATGTCCATAGACTAGAGTTCCCGGGGGAGCCCCGGTAGCTTCACCCAAACCCATTGCGTAAATAGCCAGGTTTTTTTCGCATAAAAAAATACAGACCAACAGAGCAGTTTCAGAGGAGTAGAATCCTAGAACCATGTGCCATTCAAAATGTAACCAGAATCATTGGGGCTTTCAAGAATGACTCCCAACTAGCCCTTGCACAGGGAGGAACATTTTGGAGAATATCCCAAAACGCCATACTTGTTTTCACCAACCCATTTCCTGAATGTAGAAACACCCATACGGTGACCCAAAAAATGACACACCAGGGAATTGTTTAGCATTAATGGGAGGTCAGCCATCTGAACATCAAAACCCATATCCAACTAGACCTCATGTTTCTTTCTCTTTAGTTTTGGATTTGATATATTGTTTGTAAAATCAAACCAAGTGGTATGCAAATAATTTTGAAAGTTGTGACTAAGTAGGGTGATCACAAGGATCATAGATAACTAGGGAGATTAATGATGAACGTCAAGTGAATTAGATGGTGGGGTGTGAATTACATCATTGGGAGGGGAATATTATCCTATAGACCCTGAGCTAGTTAGGTCCACATTGAAGTTGTCAATCCACAATAAAATAGAAAAATTCTAGGTGAATAAAACAAAAAGCTATGGGTTACAAAGTAGGTCAGATGAATATCAATGGGGTGAGGTTGAGGGTAGAAAAAATATCCAGTGACACATGCAATTTATTGAAAGGGTAAGCCCAAATAAAATAAAATTTTCGACCACCCTATGGATTGCTAAAGAGGGTTGTATTGCAATTGTAAATTTGATATTTTGTGTACATGTATAAATCCAAGATATACACAATAAGAATATAAAATTGTCTTCATTGATTATATATATATATATATATATAATACTAAATAATATTAAGTTTAGCTTATATGTGTGTGTGTCATACAAGGAAAAACCAAAAATTTTTAGGTAAACAAGGTCATAAAGGGGTAGGTCCCATTATAGGTAGTAATGTAATCAAGGAATTAAATATATTGTAAAGCTAAAAGGAAGATAATGACTACAATCTATAGTATTATTTAAATATCAACCTTCATTAAAATACAAGTGGAGATATGAAGTATGGGTAATAAGTGTGAGTAATTTCAAGGTTGACCTTGCATATCTATGACGTTGAAAGGTTTTCAATGAGGCCACTTATCCATTTTTGTAAGAAAAAAATAAATATAATTAAATTTGTAGTTGCATGTTATCATTGTGTGTGATGTATGGATAGGAGGTCATTCGCCACAAATGAATAAAGATGAGGCCTTTATTAAACTAAAATTTTATAGAAAGTATAATTGAGTATGAATTGGGTAGGATCATTAGGTAAGTGGCTAGTTAGAGTCATCTAGAGTATCAACACTAGCGATAAAAAGGTATTGACAACTTATGGTTAAAATAAAATATTAATAAGAAGAGATGCTTATTTAGTAGAACATCTACATAATTTATTTGGGAAGTTTTCCTTATAAATAAATAGACCAAGCATAAGTGATAATAATTTATGGATCTTAATTTTCTAAATATAATCATGAATAATGATAATATTTATTTCATAGATGAAATTCTTTCATTGTAAGTGAAAATATCTTGAGGGAGCTAGATAGGTGCTAAAAAATGACTAGAGTTCATAAGTGGTTAGTATCGCATGTTTGTCAATGCTATAACTAGAAACAATATATTATGGACTAGTAATTCTAAGAGAAATAATTACAGGGTAGGAATTATAGATTTCTATAAGGGATCTCTACAGGAAACTGATTCTTAAACTTTGTGCATTTGCAATACACTTGTTTGCACATGGCCAAGGTTGAGCCCTGGGATTTGATGACAAACTTGAAAAGCCACCTACATATGATTTATACCCAATCATTCTGAATAATGCTTACATCCTCTAATTTATCGTGACTACTAGCGCAAAGTTAGTTGATGCTTATTCCTCAAATACTGGCATTACTTCTTCTTTGAGAAAAGAATTTCATGATCCATGGCCCTTCTACCTTCAGGAAACATTGCTCTATCATGATTTCACCCATGGTGGGGTATGTTGTGACTTGGCTATGATGAAGAAGAACTATACCGAAATTTCAACATGTCCATATCTAATCTATATTGTGTAATGAGTGAATGCGACTGGTATTAGTAAGCATGGAACTGAGAAGTAAATATATTCTTAGACACTAATTATTCAAATGTTCCTAAGCCAAAAGAAACTATTGTATGCTAATATATTGAGGGGTTTCATTTGTGTAAAATTGATTGAGCTATAGTGATAATTGAATTCGGTTTCGCTTAATCATCAATAATAAGGATTTAGAATAAGGAGACAAGGTTATTATTGTTGGTTAAACGAATGAGTTGTACTTTAATATGGGAATTGAATATAGATCTTAGGAAGATTAAATCATCAAGGGAAACATGGATTTAAATTAAATAAGTTACGTAAAAAGTGATAACAAATTAAAGAAATGACAAGGCAGGGTGTATGAAAATTGGGTTTAGTCATATCTAATATAGTGATGAGCTTGGGTAATAATGAGAGAGTCATATGCATTTTAATTCAATTATCAAGTGATCCTGTTGAAACAATTACTTTAAAAGATGGAATAGGACTATGTCCTTTAAGTGATGATTTTGTTTAGCATAAGAGGACCAATTTACCTCTTTGGAATGGTTAATAAAATATTTAAAAAATGAAACATCTAAAGAAATTATATTGAATTAATTAGAATGATAATAATGGATTGGAAAATAACAATTAGATTTATAAAGTTTAAATCTAGGTATCAAATTGTAAATTATTAATAAATTAGTGTAAACAATTATTGGGTGTTATCAAAACTCTACTCAATATTAAATTTATTAGAAATATATATATATATATATATATATATATATATATATATATATATATATATATTCGTGTATCTCCCAGTTTAGAATATGGTGAAATTTTTATGGAAAAGCATGTGTAACCTTACAAAACCCTTGGATAAATAAGTATGAGGAGTATGTCTATCTTGGATCTAGGCATGAGTGTAATAGTGAGTGTATATGATTGATTGTGTTATGTAAAGGCTCCCTTCAGCTTGTAAGGATAGGCTAAGTTATATTTGATGATCGTATAGGTTAATGTACAAAGTACCTATGCATAGGTGGTAGGTCAAGATTCATAGTGTGCATGAGTTGATTACATTATTGACAATTTTAGTCAGTCCTAAGAATGGGAATGATCTATGTAACATTTAAACTAAAAGTATTATGTGTATAACATGAGACTTGTGGGTAAGATCTCTACTTTTCTGAGTGTTGACCAATAATGTGCACTTGGATAATAGACATAGTGTTATCTAAATTAATATTATGGTGGTCCACATAATTTTCCATTGAGATTGTGTTTAATTAGTTATTATAATAAAAGGAAAGCCATATAGTTTAGAAGGAGGTTCAATGAGTTAGAAATCGATAAAGAGTCATAACAATACCCTATCACAGGGGCTTCACTTGTTGACCAATATCCTATCACATTAGTTCATATTATGGGTTTTAAAATTATCAAAAATTGAACCAATATATTGCAGGTAATGGGGGGATGAGGGGTTTAAGGTGGGGGTGGGTAGGGTGGTTTATAAGGATTAAGGTATAAAAAGGGGTGGGGAGGAGGTTTTAAGTATTGGGAGGGGGTTTCAACAAAAAGAGTTTGGGTAAATATCTATCAAAATTAAGTGTATTCTTTAATATCCCACGATCGCACGTGCTATGTGAGAGGTTCACTAAGTGAAGTCCCCGTGTACCCTATGAACCAAAAGAAATGTTATATGGGATATGACTTCTTCTTATGAATTGTAATTCCAAAAGGACTAGAAAATTTTTGCAAGTGTTTCAACTATTTGTGGATAACACCTAATTAAGGCATAATGAACCTTGATGAGTGTTACATTTTGTTAGCCTTAAGGAGGTCATACCAGCTACTAGTATATGATATAGAATGTAATATAAGAACACATACCCTGTGAATAAACTTAGTAAAATTTTAGATAGCATCAAGATGTTGATCATTTCAAGGTCCAGTGGGAACAACATGACCAAGTTCATCTAGCAGGAAGGCATAGATATTTGCATCGTGATTTTCCTTATAATTATGAACGACCATAACTTCAAGAAGAAGTTTCTTGAAGGGTGGGTGTATGCAATGCTCCACATTTTGAAATTTGGAATTAAAACTCTAACGTGAATTCGATTAGCATTTTAATTGCTTATTATATGTTGGACTCCACTAGATTGATTAAGATTGTTGTTATGTGGACATATGGACTTTCCTTTGTGGATAATAAATGGCATTTATCATTTTATTCTATTAATGGTTATGAATATGTTGTTTCATTTTAACATGCAAATTAAATGTGGAATATTGGTATGTAGATGCCAATTTAGTTTGTGCTTTGGATATAGAAAAAGTACAATATATGCTACAAAAGAACTTGCATATTATTTAAAATGCCATTTTAGTGATATAGATTATAACTTGAAAGAGTTAGATATGTTTACACATGATATTTATAGTGGTGAACTAACCCACATGTTGACTGGCTACAATATAGAAAGATTCCTAAAATGTCAGGGGCACAAGATGTCCTAGACATCAAGAGGATAATGATGTAGTACATCAATTTTTTAAGATTTAATTTTGAATTCCAATATTGTTGTGACTTGCGTGTGAGTGTAAGTATTGACAGGAACCACAACTTTCCCTAAGTGATTGTTTGATGATGCTACTCTTAGAATAGTGATTGCAAAGTATAGTTGAAGAAGGGTATTTACCCTAGTGATATCAGGGGGGTGGAGGAATTTTCCTTCATTTATCCTCCATAACTTAGTCATGGGAGGACTATGTTGGGCATGCTCACCTAGACATGTGATGTTGAATATCAATTTCCTATTGGGGAATATTAGTCAATGTAGTTTACACTTATTCTTATGAGTTATATCTATGGTTAGGAAGTATAGAAAACTCCACAACATATTGCAGTAGAGGACGAGATGGAGAGGTCAAGTGATGGAAGTACATATGACTAGTTACTTGAGTATTTATGAGATGGATGAGACCATGATGATTTAGATGGTGTTATTCCTTATGATTATATGCTTGATTTGTTTGATTATGCTCATCTAGTCAAGTTTTAATGATTTTCTATAAATATCGATGAGTGATGAATGGTTGTAATGAGTGGTGAATATTACATTATTTAATGGTTCTTCCACATGTTGATTTGTGAGCATATTATAAGAATAATGCATTAGGGAGAATAAATGTTTATTGTTAGTACCCACCCTTAGAATGAATATGCTTGCTATGCATATGCCATTTCATGAGTACATTAGCATGACTGGTTAGTACAATATTTTTTAATAAATTGGTTGACGAATTATTGAAGTATTACTTATGTCTTGAAGGTGTAAATAACTATTGAAATATTATACTTGGTTAAATACAATGTTAACATAGTGTGTGTGAAAGAGATATTTTGTTGGCTTGTTGAATATATTTTGATTTAAATAAATTGTTTGAAATGTTGAAATGTTATATATAAATATAGTATTAAATATCCTTCTTTGATATATATACATATGTGTGTGAGGATACTATACATAAATGGGTAAATAGATACACATAGGTTTGGATAAGACTCCCTTGAATGCATTTATGGGTAGATTAACAATGAATATTTTACACCCAAACTTGGTATTATTTTAATTTAATTTAACATCTGTTATTTTGAGTAATTCCAAATGGTATTTGTTTTAATGATTATATATTGAATTTTTAACCTAATTTTGGAGGAGGAAGTGTTGAGTTTTTTTTTATATATAGAGAGAAGTAGGGATAGAAAATGGGGAGGATTATTATTGGGTGAGTGAAGGGTTTTAAGAATATTTGGAAGAGTTTTCATAACTCTTGGAAGAATCACTATTTGTTTTGGGGTGAATCACTATTCTTAGAGTTATGGGAATGGAGGGCCAAGGAACCAAAGGTTTTCTTGGAGCAAGGATATCAATGAGGCACCTAGTTGGAAGGGTGGTGTAATTTTTCTTTGGGCATCAGATGAGGGAGAATATCAAAGTTGGCATCATCTTGTATTCTTCATCATCCTTGGGTGTACTCAAATTCTATATCGATATATTCTTCATATATTTTTTTATTGTTTATACTTTATATTTACAATTCAATGCAATCTATTTTCATCTTTGTTTTTTCTCCCCATAATTTTCATATTGATATGAAACATAATTC
Organism: Pseudotsuga menziesii; assembly: GCA_001517045.1. Lineage (NCBI taxonomy): Eukaryota > Viridiplantae > Streptophyta > Pinopsida > Pinales > Pinaceae > Pseudotsuga > Pseudotsuga menziesii. The sequence continues at coordinate 167,978 of LPNX010294121.1, forward strand.
TCATTAAAGAATATTCCATTATGGTTGAGTGAGGAGATTATCCATTGTATTTCCCCACGCTATGTTGTATTTAAATCCATCCTAAGGTTGGTAGAGTCCTACATATTTACCTCATTAGGTCATTTGTGGATTTTGATTTGGTCGTGGTTTCTATTTAAACCAAATCCCAACTAAGCATCTCCCACCATAATCCTCCCAAGGAGGGCGACGAGCCTCTAGATTTAATGCAATACTAGATTAAAAAAATACATTAATTACATACTCTTGTAGTTAATGCCATGTAGTTGTAGGTGCTCAATATTAAGAAGCCCCTAGAGCACATTGAAAATAAAAAGACGATCTCTTTTTCCCTTTGATGCAATCAACAAGTGTAGGTGACGATCTCCTTCAATGACTTGAGGTGCCCCACCATCTCAAAAAAGGTCTCTTTCAAGAAATTGTATTTTGTTCCATGACCTAAATCCATCGACAATGCAATCAAGCTACTTCCACATTGTATCTTGAGTTGTCAGATTGCATATGATTAGGATCAAGCTTGATAGATTTGTTGTTATGGTGGTATGAGGAGGGCAATGGAAGATTAGGGCGGTGGTTTGGAGAGGGAGGTTGAAATCAAAATAATTAATTTTAGTAAACTAATGCTAGAATTAATATACTCTCGAACTAATTATCTCATAGTCTTTCAATTCTTCAGTTTCCAAAACATAGAAAAATAGTGAGACACTTTTCTTTTGGCTCGATAGGAAGTCAAATAAGAGGTCAAATTTATTGATTGGTGGATAAAATGGCTTTGCTCATATGATTGGTTGAGAAAAACTAGTTATTTTGATTTTGAATAAAACAATCACATCAATAGAACTTGAAGTAGTTTATTTATCCTATGTTTTGGACTTTCTGGTGGGTTTTGGCTGGAATCCCATAATATTTTTTTGCTAAAATCCAAATTTGTAAGTCTACAAATTGTGTTTTTAAATCCGTAAATAGATTCATAATCCTCAATTACGCCTATGATAACTAAATTATGCAATTTCCATCACAAATATGTGATTCTAATTTTGTTTGATAAATTTCTTATCAAACTTCAAATAAAACAACACTACTCATAGAGTTGAAAACTTGGAATATTTAGATTACACGCTTCACTCATATAATAAAGAATAAAGAGTAGCTTTAAAAATTAATATAGTATTAATCAACGTTTTAATTTTAATAATCTTTGTTTGAGGTCAACGACTTTACTAATGTTAAGTTGATACATTATTGTTAAACTTAAAACAATAATTCAAATTTATTAGTTTTAGAATTAATAAAAACCATACTCTACTAATTTATGTGTTTAAATTGAATAGAATAGGTACTAAAGACAATGAAATGATGAAACATAGGCACGCGCAAAATAAAATATAGCTATAAAAAAAATTCAATGTTCAATCGTATTTTTAAAGCATGTACAGATATTTTATGCATTAAAGGCATTCTAAAATTTATTATTATCATAACGTAAGGTACATTACTAAATTTATCATAACAATCTCAATCAAAATCGAAGTGTTGACTACAAACATGTTAAAACATAACGTTTTCATTGTACCATTTTATATGTTTGTGTTGTAATTGATATAATTTATATTTATTAAGTTTTTCCTCCAACAGTTTATATGTAAAATGTGGCTGGTTTATATGTAAAATGTGGTTGGTGGGAGGAAAATCATTAGAATTTTTCATGTAATAGTTTGCATTGTGATTGTAATTATATAATTGTAATATATTAAATTAATATCATAATTTTAATATTAATGTTAATAGTTATTTATTTTTAAGTTAAGTAGGATAATTTTTTATTTATATATAAAAGAAAAATACATAATGTTAAAATGAAAAGTTTGATTGGTTTGAAGGAATTTTAACTCAAATATTGAACCAAAGTTTATCAATTACTTCTCTATCTATCTTCTTGTCTTTGCCGAAGAAATTTATACAGATATTATCTAGATAACATAAGTTTTACAAAAATTTACAAACATTTCAAAAAGAACTAAATTTTGGAACCTATTTCTAATTATTTTCATTAACATTCAGACTGGTGTTAGCTTGAACCTAGCTCACTTGAGCATATTGCTAATCTTCAGGGGGCATGTGTGTTCTAACCATCCCTTAGTAGATGTAGACAAACTTTCCATCCAACCTACGATTCTGATCTAACAACTTGTGATTGTGGTCGATTACTTCCTCTATCATCTGGACGAGGCGATTTCTCTCCTCCTCGATGTCTAGCAAAGCTTTTCTTAACAGAGATTTGAGTTTCCATTTTAACACTACTATTTTGTAAACTATAGTGTCTTTGGCTCTAGTATTGCCAAGGTCATGGACCATATATTCCTCTATGTTTTCTATAATCTCCTTCTTAGGGGTACACTTCTACTCCAGCAATATATATCCTCTTCCATCACTACTATTTTGTAAACTATAGTGTATTTGGCTCTAGTATTGCCAAGATCATGGACCATATATTCCTCCATGTTTTCTATAATCTCCTTCTTAGGGGTACACTTCTACTCCAGTAATATATCCTCTTCCATCTCTTCAATTTTTCTTTGGATTCTAGCCAGGGCGAGGTGAAGGTAACACACCTGATTAATGTCAATCTCTTTCTTGATTATGAGATGAGAGACATGATATTTCCCTTTCTAGGGAGCACGAGAGATGGGAATATGAGGCATGGTGAAGGCAAGAGAGAGAGGACTATTCGAAAAGAAGCATTTAGAGAGACATGAAATTTAATAAAAGATAAGAGGGATCATCTGCAAATGATCAGAGCCTTGAGATCCTGAGGCAGTTGAATAACAAATCCAGGGGGAAGATGGCCCATAAACAAACAATACAAAGCAACTAACAAAGGGAAGCAGTAACTAAAGGAGAGACAAGCCCATAGACCAAAAAATCTAATAAATACCTACTGAGAGAACATGATATGTCAATCTTGTTTGACCCATGATCTGTGTCCTTTATCCTACATGTCTCTTCATATAGGAAAACGTGTGAGCTTATGATGCCATACTCTATTTTCCTCCCAACTCTGATCTTCCTTTGAATTCCTGTACAATGGGTGTTGTTCTCATTCTTTAAATCATACCAATAGCCTTCTTAATTACCAATGTACCATTTTTGGATGTTGCACATTATATCCTTAATTTTTTGAACCCTCCGTCTCAAACAACCAACGTTCTCATGGTTAACGACAGTATGGCAGGGATGAATTGATTTTCTTACAATTGATGAAGGTGATTGGTGACAACCCTTTCAAAGGAAGGATGTACAAGTAGCAATGGTCTCATCCTTCCCTCCTTTGGGACGTTCCCATCGTATGCTTTCATTAATCTCTCATTCTATATCTATAATTGAATGGGAGATTAATGATTTATTATTATAAAATTATTTTAGTTTTTTTTATTGTTTTGAATGTAACATTTTATTAGTTTATGTTGTTATTATGATAATTTACCTGAGTGAGTGCTTTTCATAACGTTTGATCAACTAATCTTCCTAAATTATAATATGTTTTATTTTTAAAATGTAAAAAAAAACTTATTTGATGATAATATTTTTTAATTAGTTTTATTAGTATTTAAAAGAGAAATATTCTATTTATGTGAAATCTTAATTTTAGTTAATTAAAAAATTATTTTATTTTAAGTAATATAGAAATATATATATATATATATATATATATATATATAAATTATATGCCATAGTTACCATAATCCATTTTGTAAAGTATGTGGTAGAGTTATTATGATGCATTTTGTATAAAAGCTTGCTTATAAGGTTGCTTCTCTAAATTGTTCATGTTATTTAGGAATACACATTTTTAGACCATTACCAAACTTCCATGCATGTCTTTATGTTTCCCTCTATGCATATTTGAATTTTGTTATATCCATGTTAACACAAACATGTGTTATTATGTGTCTCTTATATTTTTGTCTTTTGTTAAGAATGAGGTGTGTTTCCTTGCTCTTTTAATCCAAACACAAGGAGGCTATACTTTGTAACTATTTTGTGTAAAATTTTATATTTATATTTGTTAAATTATATAAATTTAAACATTTTATAAATATTTCATATTAATGTTTACATGAACATTAAGGAAGAAAAAAAAAAGATAGCATATTACCAAAAGGAATATTGTTCAAATGCACATGAAAGTTTTGACAAACCTTCAAAGGTATATAAAAAATCAACATATCAATTATTATCAATTATTATGACATAAACTAAATTTAAGCATTTAGTGTTAGTTCTAAAAACTAACTAATCATTACTCATTGAGAAGATCACTCGTTCTTAGACATATTCCTAACCCAACCACCTTCACTTGTAAATTATTGAAGAAACCAATACCATTAACAAACAAATTGAGACGCACCATTATACCAATCAATTTATTTTGAGCAGCTAAAATTAAGATATTTATCATGTTATTAATCTTTGTCTTAGACATATAATTATTTTTTATTATTTTTTTATCATAACTAAAATTAAGCATTTAATGTTACCTATAAAAACTAAATAATCAATGAGTTACTCATTGAGAAGATCACTCATTCTTAGACATATTCCTAACCCAACCACCTTAACTTGTAGAAAAAATAAATTAATGAAGAAACCAATGCTATTAACAAACAAATTGAAGCGCACCATTATTCCAATCAATTGATTTTAACCCACTAAAATTAAGATATTATATGATTATTTATTATTATTTTTTTATTAGTAAATTTCATATTACTTTTTTTCTACTAAAATTTTAAATTTTTTTTAATGTTTTTTATTTTATTAAAACTAATTTTTTTTGGATCATGCAAAAGTATATATAAGCATTGTGTGAGTAGGTGGTTTCGCTAACTTTCCTTGTTTTGAACCATGGGACTACCTTTTTGGTTGCATATTTAATTAATAGTTAATTTTAATAAATATTATAAATGCTTTTAAAAAATTATTAAGCTTTTAATATATATTTTTAATTAGAAAAAACATAGATTATTAAATATCTCTAACTTTTATTAGATATATTTTTTATATAAACAGTACGTACCTTCTATCCTCCAATATATATTAATATATTAACTTTATTTTCCATTATTTAAAATTTATCTTTATAAATAATCTCATAAATTGATATTTACCAAAATCCTTTTTTAAATCCCCTTCCAATATATCTTTCCAATAATAATCCACATAAAAATGAACAAAATAAAACCTACCTGTATTTTCTCTATTTTTCTCTATTTTACAACTCATTATCTTAAACCCTAAAAATTTAAATATCAAATTCAAAACAACAATAACTAACACTATTAAAAAAAGACTTAAAATATCGACTAAAAATCCAACTATCAAACCCACCATGAGGTGAAACCTCTCCACTTCCACTAAATCCTTTGCTTATTATGGAAATAAAAAACATTAATGTAGATCATACAACATTTGAAAATAATGTATCATTCAATATTTCTACGTTACAGAAGTTCAATCATTTTTTAAACGTTTTTTTTTAAGCAAAGAGCCTATGGAAGGGTTATTTTTGGAAACAATTAATAGAGTACTGTTATTTATTTAAAATATAGTAATTTTTTTTCTATTGAATAATGGATTATATTAAAAGAGAAGAATACTAAAGGTGTTTCCAAACATTTGGCCTGGACTGCTATCCACGTCCCAGACTTTGAGTGAATGGCTTGCATGGATGCCAAGTAATGGACGTTTCTATATTGGTTGGAGAAGATCATATTTTGGGAGGTCATGTAGAGTTTAAACTATCTTCAGAATTAATACATTTTTTTGTGATTAAAGGGATATGTTACTTTAAATCATTGTACGTTTTGGGCTTATAATTTTTTTTTCTCTTTTAAATGGATTTTAGCAACACAGGTTGGTCTTCATGGCGGGATGGAGATGGAATGGAATACATTTACACAAGTTTTATATCGTGGTAATATTCATCTTGAAGAGGCCCCTAATTCTATCTGTTGGTCATGGAACACAAAAGCTGAATCGATTAAAACCAAATTGGCATATGATGTCATTATATGAAACTCATTGATTTGTCAAAGTTGGTGGCATCGTGTGTGGTGGCGTGAGCATAATTCTCACAAACTCAAAGTTTTCATCTAGTTAGCTTTGGAGAATAAAATTTTCACATGGGACACTCTGTTGAGTAGAGGGTTTAGTAGACCAAACATTTGTCAATTTTTCTATGCGAGGTCCGAATTAGTTTTCTACTTATTCATTTCTTGTTCGTTTTCCAAACAGGTTTGGGCCTCTGTTTATACTTCCTGTAAGATTCACTTTGATTGGTTGAATACATCTTTTCACGACTGCCTGGAGATTTGGTTCAATTCGGTATGCAATTGGGGTGTATTGGCATGTATGGTCATATGGAAAGCTCGGAACATTTTTTTTTAAACTCTCCTCCCTTTATCGTTTGGATGGTTAGTCTTGCAGTTTCTTCTTCTTTTGGATTACAATGGGCATCCTAATGATTTGCCTCATCTAACGAAGCCTCCTAGGATTACTCCGCGTCCTTTTCAAGGTGTTTGGTCCTAGCTTGATGGGGCCTCTTAGGATGAGGCCACTGGTTGTGGAGTAGGTGTTGTTATTCATCTGGATGAAGCTTATTATGTTAACCTTTGGCTCAACTGTGATCCAAGTACATTACCAGAGGTGAGCTTTTGGGTTTATGACTTGTCCTTTTCATTGCTAACCTTCAGGGCTGTGATGTGCAAAATATTGTTAGTGACTCTACAGTGGTTATAAATTGGGAAAAAGATTTTATCAATATACACTCATTCTTGGCTCCTTGATAGTAGAGAGATGCTAAATGCTTCCCCACACATATCGTTATCTCATATTTTTCGGGAGTTCAAAATTGTTGCTGATACTCTTTCCCACAGGAGCCTCGATGCTCAGGAAAGGATCAATTTTTTGGAATTCCGGCATGCTAGTTCACTTCTTTCAATGGATCAGTCGGTTCTACATTAGTTGTCTATTGGTTGATCAATTTTCTCTTTTTGAGGTTCTGTTTTGGTGTACTAGTTCTCACTATATGTGGTTGGAGGGTTATTCCATCTTATGTTATCTGATTACTTTTCGGTTTACTAGTCCTTGAGGGTTTGCAATAATGGACCATTTTATTTTGACAATTCTGTTTGATACTCTTTCTCAACTGGTTGTGGACATTATATATATATATATATACCAAAAGCCTTAAAAATGCAGACGGTAGTCTCAAGCTTCCCTGTCGCTCCATCAAATTGCATTTAGACACATGCCTTAGTGATTGACGAATGGTGGTTGAACAAGTGTCTCGCGTGTTTGAAAAGGTGTTTTGTTAAATCTAAGTTTTTTTTCCTAGCATTATTGCTTGTACAATAATTGCATCTACTCATTGTCACATGTAAGAGAACTTACTTTTCATTTCACCGTTCTTCCCTCGAAGGTTGATACCAAACCTAAGATTCAACAATATTCAAGGTGTCAATGGTTTTGTTAAATCTAAGTTTTTTTCCTAGCGTTATTGCTTGTACAATAATTGCGTCTACTCGTTGTTGCATGTAAGAGAACTTACTTTTCATTTCACCATTCTTCCCTCGAAGGTTGATACCAAACCTAAGATTCAACAATATTCAAGGTGTTGATGGTTTTGTTTAGAATCTCATATTTGTTTGCCATTTCCATTTTCAGAGCTTGTTCCAAGACCATAAGAGGAGTAGGAGGCACAAGTAAGACAGGTCCGTCGTTATTTTTGTGAAGATTTTATTTGTTTTCTTGTCTCTGGTAATATTGGTGTGGTAGTACAACCCTATACATTGCAGGAGATTATCACCAAGGATGGGATGATGAAGACGAAGGAATGGGGTTTATCAGTGAGAATCCATGGCCGAGTCTACTAACCACCGGCCATGGCATCCACCAGATCTACGCCCATGAAGGTTGAAAAAAACAGGACCTAATGGTGGAGTGTGCTTTCAAATACTCAATGCGAATCGTGGGAAGACAGATAACATTGTCCCTTGCCAATGACAAGGTGGCCATGGCAGAGGCTGTCAAGAGTCAGCTCATGAACGAAGGTAGATCCTTTGATGCCCTAACTTTCATTGATTTGTATAGATGTTTTTCAGCTCTGATGGGCCCGGTTGCATTAATAAAAAATGGGTCGTGTTTTAGTTGTTGAAGGTCATTTCCAAGGACCGGATAAAAGAGAAGGCTACCTGTGAAAGAAAAGAACAGAGTAAAAGAAACACGGGTAGATGATTCTACCTTCTCATTATTCAGAGGTGTTTAAATAGGAAATACAAAACAAGAATACTGTGGGTGAATACCACAGGTAGGTAAATATCGCCATGGGTTACCTAACTCTAACCTAACTACGAGTGAAATTACTCTCTTCAACACAATCCCTTAATCTCAACTGGTAGTACATCATCAGTACTATCTATGCCTAAAATTCCTGCTGGTCTATGTCTCAGCTGGGCTTACATTTCATTCAAAAAATTTCAGCTTGGCTTTCTTCCTTGAAGTGTAGTTGGAATTCTTTTTCTTTGTCTTCTGGATCTTGATGCTACGTAGTTAATCTTCTTCATCTTCTGGAACACAGTGAAAGTCTTCATCTTCTGTTTCAACATGATTCTTCTCATTGTCATCTTTACCTGCACACTCAACATTTTTGTTAGAAAATATATGAATATATTTCAGCTTTTCTTGGAGAGCATTCATATCTTGGTGTTGCTCATCAATGACAACCTCATTTGCTTGATTCCACTATGCATCATTCAGTGCTTCTTCAAAAAGTGTGCGCTGAGAAGAAAAGAGAGCATCCTATAGATGCTCATCAGGAGCTTGCTTGTAGATCTCCTTCAAACTTCTGGTTTTCTGATTTTGAGGTGGACTACATGTTGTTTCTTTGGTGCTGTCAGCTAGTTGTTGCTCATTCTCAGCAACTATTGTAGCATCTATGCTGCCATCAACTATCTCTTGCTCAAAGAGACTATTACTCACATTATTGAGTACCACTGCAGTGACAGGTTGGCTTTCACTGTCATCATCAAACATAACTGGATCAACATCCTTTGTTGGGATTACATTATCCTCATAGACACAACCATTTTGACTGTCTTCCACTTCAGTGTGGGATTCTTGGTGCTTTTCCTGACTTACAAAGTCATCTTCCTCTACTGTTGGTTCCTCAGTGAATACTTCTTTCGGTGTATCCCATGCTCTCTTTGGAGTATCAGTTTCTACAATGTAATGAAATAATGAATAGTCTATACTGTCTTGTATGAGACATAAGGCAACAACTTGCCTTCTTTGTTTTTCGAATTCTGTCAAAGAATTAATTTTTGCTGGATCAATGGGATCCTCTTTAGCTATGAGGTGCCACAAATCTTGTAATTTTAACACATTAATCACTTTGACTACCCATGCATCATATTCATCTCCATTGAAGGTCTGCCATAAACCATCTAGTGTTAAGATATTTCTTACCTATTCATATTCTTATGGGATTGCTTATGGTAGCACCATCTTCAAGAATCACAACCTTCAATAAGATTAGCTTCCGAAAACTGAGTGCTGGGTGAGATCTGGTGAGTTCAGTCCTCCACGGATCTTGTAGATCTTTACCCTAGCTAGCAGTAATCTTCTTTCTCTTCAACTCACGGGCTTCTTCAATGCATGGTCAGTTTACAACGATTTCCAAGTGATCCAACTACACAATAGCACCTCCAACCAGTGGACACTGGCTCATCTTCTGCAAATAAATAGTGGGCAGGAGAAAATCGTCCCTAGGTGAGCTTTCAGATCCTCTGTTTACTCATATTCTTCTGCACGAAGCTCACACGTGTACTCCTGACACAGACTTCCATTAACAATGGAATCAAATACCATGCATTATTTTCCAATATTCACCGACAGAGAAGTCGACCTCACAGTCTTCACGATTCTCACGACCCACAGATAGTACTTACTGGTCAGTTTCGGCGCCAGCGAAGCAGGAAATCACATTGCGGGAGGACCAGCGGCTCAGATTGTTGAGAAGGTGAAAAGCAAAAGGATGCTTTCAATTTCAAGCTCAAGAAAACTCCATTCTAGATTTCATCTAAGCGATTCAAAACAGCGATGGGAAAAGGCGAATTGTAGAACGATGTTTTGAATATCCTGGTTAAGAAAGCCCCACTGCAGTCTTTCCTTGAGCGATTCAACAAGATCGATGGTGAAGGTGAAAAGCAGATCGATGTTTTCAATATCGAGCCTAAGAAAGCCCGGCCAGAGATTTTTCTCTAGGGAAGAAGATTGGAGCGGTGATCCAAGAACTGGCCTAGGTCTAGAGTGATCTCTGTGTCTAAGAAATCACGGTTACAACGTCCTGGCGTTGGTCATGCACATCAGCTGCGAGGAGCTTCTGTGCTTGTAAGAAGGAATGACGAGATGTAGGTCGTCCGCAAAGCCCTAAATTTTGAACCTTAATTACAACGAAAATATTTGGAGATGGATTCTACATTCAAAACTTTCAAATGGATCTATGGAAGGGTTTTATCCTCACTCATTTTTGATCTAATGCCAGATTACTGCAAAAGAGAATAGTCTGAGATAGTAGTTTGCAAATTACCATTCATTGGCGGGAAAGCTATGAGATGCTTGACGACACAGAATGCTTTGTAGATCTGTTTTCGGAAACCCTCAAAGATACCAATGAGGCCGATGAATTCTCAGAACCAGCTTGAGGAAGTGCTAATGCAGTGTTCGACGACAGATGAGGGATATGTCTACATAGAAAGGGATGTGATATATCATTCTACAAACTTGAATGAGAGAGAGAAGGAAGTTGTGCTGCTGAAATCTCTGAAACTTCAAGCATATGTTGTCTCCAATAGCATTAATTCGCTACAAACGCTCGAAGGAATTTTGAAGCCAAGCCAGGGAAAATCCGGCATTATCCAAACTATTGCACCGGATTTGTGATCTGCTGAGTCTTCTTACCGAATAGATATGGGAGAAATGGTAAAATTACCGAATATATCTACGACTATGCCATGTGCTGTTCACTATAACCAGTGAAAATGCAGCGCTCACTTTTCTTGTCTAACTTTCTTTTGAGTTCATCAGGTATATGCGCAAAGGAAACAGAACCAAAGATTATGAAAAAAAGGGTAACGTCTAGATCTAAGCTCCTCGAAGAGTTTTTTTTTCTTTGTAACTCCAATTGATAGCGCAGCCTCCTTCAGATCAGATCTAAGAAGATATTTGATTATGATATTGCTGCTGGAATTTTTGAAATAGAGAACAAGCTATCCAAGCTCTAATGGCGAAGAAACCACGGATGGGTTTCTTGGGTTATCTTCATACACACATCACATAGACCCAAATATTTTCTTGCCAAGTTTTGACAACCTAGATCTGAATAGCTCACGCAGCAATCTTCACATAGCACCAACAATCTTCAACTTTGAATCTAACGATGGGTAGCAATCTTTACTCTTGTGCAAATCTAGAAGAAACATAAATAGATCTATGACTATGGAGCAGATCTGCTGTGTTCGAAGCTGCCACTGGAGAATGCATAGGCCGGAGGCTTCTGAGCTCCGTAGAGTGCTTTCCACTCTGTGAAAAGGCTTACCCCAACAATGGAAGGATCAGGCCTTAGGCTTTGATACCATGTGAAAAAAAAGAACAGAGCAAAAGAAACACGGGCAGATGATTCTACCTTCTCATTATTCAGAGGTGTTTAAATAGGAAATACAAAACAAGAATACTGTGGGTGAATACCACAGGTAGGTAAATACCATCGTGGGTTACCTAACTCTAACCTAACTACTGGTGAGATTACTCTCTTCAACAAAACCCGGGGGGCCACCGGGCACTTCACCTCTACAATATCAGGCCCAGATTCCATGGAGGGCTTTCAGTTTTTCCCTGGGTGGATGGTCATGTGTAAAATAGTAGGTTAAGTTACATGCATATTCATGTTCTCAAAACCCTAGACTAGAATAGGATGCCCACAAGTGGGGTGTGCTTATTTTGTCCAAGAAATTCCAAGGCACGGCTTTGCGTGAATGTGTCGAGGCTTCCCAGGAGAAGTCCTAGGTGACCGAGAGTGCATTGGTTAAGGAAGCTGTGTATTCCTTCTAGGGTATTAAGGGTTGATTCATTAAGTTTGATAAGGATCTGGATGGTTTTCGGGTGTAAGAGTCCTACAAGTTGTTGAGGACAACAAGGTGTCTGGTTCGAAAATCGTGTGAATTGTGTTAGCTTTATTATAAGGTGAAGGAGTATGTTTATGAGAGTGTGGAGCGAGGGCCAATTGAAACAATTGGTACTGCGGGGAAGGATTTATGTGTAGTATTGCAGGAAGAGCTCTCAGATTACTATAATCTTTTGGCAATGTTGGAGGGGCAGGTGCATAATCCGATACCACCCATGGCTGAGGGGAAGGGACCAGGGAATTATCTTTCCCTGTGGAGGTTGATGGTTTGGCTTGTAGAGACGAATGTGAATATAATACTGATGTTTGTTTTGGTTGTTGACTGCAAGAATTCAAGAGGAGGTTCCATGGCTGGTGCAATCAACATGCATGCCCAACATGGCGATCCACTAGTTCGGGATTTCATGCAAATGTTGCTGATAAAGGTTTGTTCTCCACTTTTTGAGAGGGTGAGGAGTTGGGTTTTGGAAGGGTAGTTGGATGATATATTTTCAATTTTTTGGTCAGGCAGGTGGTGAAAGTTGAGGCCTTGCGGCGACATGTGTACCAACTCCACATTGGTATGTTGCCATCTTTCATACCAGATCCTCTTGTAAAGAGAATTTCGAGGACGAGAAAGCTGATTAATGTCCTCTGCATTTGTTGTTGCAGATCAGGGTTGGGCAGATGTTGTTGTTGAAGCTGCATCTACAAAAGGTACCTTGAAAAGGAGTGGTGGTCTAGGTACCTTGAAAAGGAGTGGCGGTCTAGGTACCTTGAAAAGAAGTGGCGGTCTTGGTTATGTGGAAACAAAGGCATTGCAAATATTGGTTGTAGAAATAGCTGAGAGGATCGATCAACATTTGATAGCAATAATGTATGGTCAATTCAAGTTCAGAGTACATTTCCTTGCAATCAAGAGATACTTGCTTTTCGTCCAAGGTGACTTCATTTCGTATCTCATGGACATTGTGGGCCCTAATCTCTCTCAACCAACTAACACTATGAGCTCTTTCAAGATTTCAGGGCTACTGGAGAGTGCAATTCATGCCTCCAAAGCCCCATATGATGACCTAGATATAATGGATAGGTTGAGAGTGAACATGATGACCAGGTATAGTGCTACATGGCATACTATGAAGCCAAACTACTCTATCGCTTGCCTATGACCACTAGGGATGGTGGTGGGAAGCAACAACTTGTAGCCATTCTAAGAAATGAAATGAACAATTTAGTCACAAATATGCAATACTATATCATGTTCAAAGTTCTTGAGTACTCATGGGTGAAATTTTTGGATGAAATGGAAGAAGAAAGAGACCTTGATGAACTTATAGTTGCTCATTAAAGGTACCTTAATGTGATTATGGAGAAGTCACTTCTGGGAAACGATCTCATCATTTATATAAAATATTGTTTTCATCGTTTGATCTTGTTTTACACTTTTAGGAGCCATGGGGATAGATTATATGAAATATACATGATAAATAGAGAAGGAAAATACATCTCGACACATGTTTTAGGAGAGAAATAAGTGGAAAAAAATGATATATAAGTGGAAATTGTTTTGAAAATTGTGTTTTCTTTCATTTAAATTTCCTTGGATTCTCTTAACTGGTGGTACCCCGAGGCTATGAGAGTCAATCGTGAGTCTAGGTTAGGAGTCTGGAAATTTATTTATGTAACCTAACTCAGCCAGTGTGTTTAGCATCTTTAAAGGAGGTGCATAATAGGGGTTCCTATAGGAAATTTCTCTTAATATTTCCCTTTAGGATGGGTACAACCATAGAAGAAGGGATTTCTCATTTTTATTACTTTCATTCCATTCAACTTCATGATTTTCTTTCTTGCAAAGTTTCACATTGTTTTGTTGATAGTAGGTGGATCTTCAAGGGAGAACCCTGTCAAAGGATTACCCTCACTCATTTGTCGCATCATCTATTTTTCTTTTATTGACCGACCAATTGGGTCTTCCATCCATATCCATTTCCACAAACAAGAACCTCAAAAAATACTCACTGCTTGAATGCCAGAAGACAGTTTCCTGGCAGCGACGTATATATAAGTTCAATGCAAATAAGGCTGGTATTTGTTTTTTTGGTTGGCCCAGGATGCATTCAGGAACAACCTATAATTTGAGTCCACTTGCTGGCAGCCTTGTTTGTACCCGACCTGCAATTTTCAGAGTAGTCTTTCCGCAAGGATGGAGCTCTGGAGGACCATCCATTTCGAATTTTGAAGAGAACCACATGGATTCATCTTTTTTATAGAGAATTTAAGCACAATTTGCAGAAGGATTAGAGTTAAATTCGAATACATTCGGTTCCTATAAGTATATAGCCTCGGCTTGTGCAGTTCCTTAAGGAAAGGGAAGACAAAGCAATAGAGAAAGAAAAAAGGAGCAAGTGTAAGCGATTTTCTGCTTCTTTTCTTGTCAAAATTCAGTTTTCTTGAGTTTTTCACATGCGTTATTTTGAGCTGAAACCGTCGTCTCTTTTTTAAGAATTCTGATGGATATCCTGAAAGTTAAATTGATATCCCTATTTCTTCTCTGTTTCGTGTGTTCTGTTCGAAGATTTAATCTTTAACGCTTTATAGATTTCTTCTTTGTTTCTTGTTCGGTTAGAAATTTAAGCTTTAAAGATTTATAGATCTCTTCTCTGTTTTTGTGTCTGTGGTGTGCGGAAGTTGGATGAATTTCACAAATTTTTCCATCATATTTGTTAATTGACCAGGTTTATATTATTTTACATGTGTTGTTTCTTTATTTCGTGTATTTTGTTAGTGTTATAACCTGACAATTAATGATTTTCTTTCAGTCATCAACTTCCTCCAATTTTGGTGGGAAAAATAGTCTAAAGATTGCAAGTGGTAGAATTTTAAGTTTTCAAGTGTCCCATGACAGTTGATTGGCTATACAACTATATTTTAGGTGTCAGCAATTCTAAGGGCCGTCCAATTTGATAGATCACAACCATTTAGTATTAATGTCGGTGATGGATTCTTGCCATATATGTAAAGATTTTATATCTAAATAAATATTGTGGACTGCGATTTGTGTTCTGGTTGTGCAAGGTATAAACCATTTATTAATGAATTAACGTATGCATGGATATTTTCTAACAGGCTGTCGATGACATTCCTTTGAAGAACAATAAGATATTGTAAACAATATCTCCTATAATTCAAGTTTGAAGTTCATTTGGTTAAATATTTTCTACTTAACGAGGAACTAGATTTTGGTGGATTATTTTGTTGCGTGCCTATACAAAGTTCCTATAGTTGAAGTTTCTCTTCATATTTCTCTCTAGGACGGGTATAGCTAGAGAAGAACACATTTTTCATTTTTATTACTTTCATTCCATTCAACCTTATGATTTTCTTGCTTGTAGGTTTCACATTGTTTTGATGATAGCAAGTGGCTCTTCAAGGGAAGCAGAGGTAGATTTTTTTGACCATGATTCTCTCACAACGGTATTAGGTTTATTTTCTTTTCATCATCATTATATGTATTTGCATTTAACTATGATTGTGCATGTAGAAAAACAACTCAGCTTCTATGATATTCAATTTATTCAAGCCCTAGCTAGAGGGATGATGGGAGCAAAGGTAATTATCCAAGAAACCATATGGTTTGCAGCCAAGTGCCATGTGTTTATGCTGGGGTTTGCAGGGTTACTCGAGTCAATGAAGAACACACCACCAATGTCCCTTCATCGACTTCAATTCTCTCCCTCAATGCTCCATCAATGCAATAAGGCTGGTCATTTCGTTCAGACATGGGCCTCTTTCTTAATTGCAGCGTATTTTATGAGGATTTGGAATATATTGTCAGAATATTCGGTTCACCGGGTTTGCTGCTGCATAGCCTTTGCTTTGCAACATTTATATAAAGCCTCAGGTAACCAATATTTTCTATTGTTTGGATTTGGTTTTCTTGTATTTCTTTGGTTGGTCTCCGTTTAAACCAGAGGTTTTGCAACAGATATTTTTTCACTTGGTCAAATTCCCAGGTATTACTTCACCCTGGTTAACTGTTTTCGAAATTCCTTGTGCTAACAAAACATTTGCTTGCTATTTTTGTGGCTTTGAGTTGATTTTTTTTTGCAATGGGAATTTTAATCCTGAAGTTCTTAAACTTAGTATTTAATTACGAGTGCATACCTATGATTTATACAATATTTGTAATTATTTTAAAACAAATATACATTATTTTACATACATTTGACACTGGAATGATTGTTGGTATGAATTACTATATGTTTATTGTCAAATTGAGGGTTTCAATTTGCAAACTGTTTATAAATGTTGATTTGGAATAGGTATGAGTAGTTCTGAAATGTGGTATTTAGTCTACTAAGGGAAACTCTAATTTTATGGAATATAGATTAATCTTGAAGTTGGATTAATCTCTTCAATTATCATTGCAATTTTTGTTGGAGATTTTATTGCTTTCTTTAGAGCAGATGTCTGCTTCTAAAGACACTTTCTCATTTAAGCAATTGTACCTTCTAAATATATATTTGCTCACTTAAGAGTTAGCTTGGGCAAATGCACATTTGATCACTCTTCTTTGATTGCAAATATATCCTTCGTAACTTCATTCCAAACATGTTCTGCATAATTAGGACATATGGAACTGATTAATCTTGTTAGGACATCCATGAATATCCATATTAGATCTCTATTCCCCCCCTATAGCAGAGGACAATTTGTACTCATCCTGCACCTCCTGAATATCATACATCCATTTCTTCAAGGTCTCCCTAAACAATATTGCACTTAAAATTGTGTTCTATCACGTTTCCTACATTGTTCATTTTCATTATCAAACACCCGGTCTACAAAACGTTTTTCTGCATCCAAAACATCCTCCATCCATGCAACCCATTTTCTCAATTATAGAATTGCATCAGTTGTGCATCAAAACAAGATGATATGAGATGGGGTTGTCAATCCATATTTCTGCATGCCCGACTGTGAAAACCTTTAAAAGTAATTTCAACATGCTTTCCATGTTTTGACTAATGAAATCACCAGAATTTTTGTAAACATTATTGCACTTAAAATTGTGTTCTATCACTTTCTCGACAATGTTCATTTTCATTAGCAAACACCCGGTCTGCAAAAGTTGCTTCTGCATCCAAAAAGTGCTCCATCCATGCAACCCATTTTCTCAATCATAGAATTGCATAGTTATGCATCAAAACAAGGTGATATGAGATAGGGTTGTTAAAAGCTATCTAATCTCTTACAATAAGCCTTGACCCCCATTTAATTTGATATGAGATAGGGCTGTTAAATTTTTTTCTAATTGGGATATTAAATAGGGTTGTTAAAATCTATCTAAGCTTCATCTTATATGAGATAGGGATGATAAAAGCTATCTAATCTCTTACAATAAGACTTCTCTTCATTTTCATACCTTTCATGCAATAAGTTACTATGTCTATGTATTATAGATTTCAATATAGACAATGACCCTCGAGTTTCAAAGCCACAACTAGAAAATAAAGTTTGTAGAACAAATTTTTCATTTTGATGACCATACCTTTGATGGATGGGCCTTTTGGGAAAAAATTAAATAATTTCCAAGGATTATAAAGTACTTTTTTTGGGAACTACATTATACATCACAATGCAAATTTTTATTTTCACATATGATTTGTAGTTATTTCTTGCTATGTATAAACTTCCCTTTCTATTTGTGAATTTCGACACCAATGGCCATTGTATATCTTCATATCTTCACTATATATAGACATCTCTTTCATGTCTCGCTTTTCCCTCCTTTTATGTACTTTACTAGGATGATTCCATATACTATAATGCACATTTATTTTAATCTAATGTAATTTATTGTCAATGTATAGGCATCCATACACATCTTGGATACTATACATATGTGTTTTAGATAATTAGATATATAAGATATATTGTCAATGTCTATCCATTGCATAGTATTCTTTTCTAATATTGTGTTCTTCCTTCTATGCGTATACAAATATGTTCTCGCTAATTATAATTCAAATTCAATTTACCTTAAATATTGAAATAGACAAAAAAAACACTTATATGTGTGAACTTATTAGCCCTCACAAGCTATATATCATTTTCATTTTCAATTTTTTGTTTGTTTTTTCATGCCCTATTTCACTCCACAGGAAATAGCAACCATAAACTTATGGAGAGTATGCTAACTGAAGATGTTGTTTCACTCTTTCTCCATGGCGTGGTCAACCTTTTCCCACTGGTACAAGTCCTCATGTTAAACCAAGTGAACTCACTCAATGCATAGGTCGTTTGCTTCCTAATTTCTATCTTAGATGGCCTTCACAAGCATGAGACATTGGTGCCAATTATATATAATAGTAGTGTATGAAAGAAGGAACTATAATCAAGCTCACCCAATGTACATGCAACGTTGTACGTAATGTAACATATGATTCATTTCCTCCATATCTTTTTCGCACTTGATGGATTCTGGACCCTTGATGCTGTTAGGATTTATAATCCTCCCTTCTTTATACTTAGTTTATTAGATTATATTTTCCTCACTTAGGAGTCATTAATTAATATTCCGTCCACTAGTACCATTGGGTCCACTTGGTCTATTGGTTCCACTAATACCAACCACTAGAGTGTGGGGAACACATATAGAGGTTAACTTCAACTGGCAGCATGTTCATGCATAATTTTATGTGCCTTTGAGACCAATCCCTACAATTTAGGAGCCACTGGGAGTGCCACCACCAGCCTCCTTTAGTCGTTGGTAGTTGGTAACTAGTTAAGATAATTTATGCTCTAGTTACATTCATTTAGATGTCCTCCAGTTTAGTTAGCGCTATTATTGCATGGCTACATGTGGGTAGGGGCCTATTCTCACCTACCTCATCATTTTAATTGGTTTAACTGATTGCGAGACTGAATTAGACATCTAGAATTTGACTAGTGAGCTTCGATAGTCATTTTGACACTTTTAGTTATCCATGCAGTCAGATTGAGTTGGTAGATTCAAATCATATCCACATGATACAAATTATCCTTTATGTAACACTATTGTATATCACTGGGATTAATGAAGTTTATACTATAATTATACTGAGCAATTCTGATTCATTTTCTGTGAAATTTCTCTTGTTCAGTGTGTATTTTTCATTCCATTACATTGTATAATAATACAATTCAATTGCAGTCATTTCCTGTAGATCAATGACACAATAATTTAAAAAGGTATCAGAGCCTATTCAGGTAAGTAACAAGTCTGTCCAATCTCCATTGTACTCCAGAAGTAGCTGGGTTTCCACATAAGTCCTACAAAGTGTGCATTGCTAACTCTAGATTCGTCCAAAGAAGTCTTTGCACGCATGAAGGACCCTGAGAAAGTGTACATGTCGAGATGGAAGGCTTGATTCTGACAGATTGTGAATTGTTTTTGGTTTTGCAGTGATATTTTGTAGGTACAACTTCATAAAGATTCTAGATTACCAGTTCCTCTTCTTACTCCATTCACAAGATATTCAGAATGGAAATTGAAGATGATTTCATATCTAAAGAGACAAGTTCTCTATAAGGTATCTATTGGACTTGGTAAAGTGTCTTATGAAGATGCGAATGGTTGGATAAATGACGGTGATAGAGCTTTTGGAACAATATGTTTGGCCTTTTCTCCAATCTTGCACTACTTATTGATTCTGCTGAATACCCAAAGGATCTTTGGAAAGAATTGGATAGAACCTTTGGCAAGCATAATGAGGATCATTATATCACTTTGGAGAGCACACCCAACACCACAAGACTTATTTATTAAAAAGTATCATCCTGTTGCAGTTGCAACCTTTTTCCCCAGAATTTTAAATTTTAGGACCCTCCTTTTGTTTTGCTTCTATTAGATCTAGCATAGGATTGTTCGGTTTCCCTAAATCTGTCCTGGAAGTTCAGATTTCTTTGATCAAAACTTGATCCTTTTCATTGGAAGATTAGTTGGCTATCCTTCTGATATCGAAAGCATAGTCAACTGTCTTTCCGACGTTGCGGAAGTTGAATGTTCTACCTTGTCGGCGATATTTCATATGTCCTAGCCGATACATCGAAAACCACAGTTTCTTTTTGTTTTATTTTTGAGGTTAACATTTTTACTGCCGGTGACTTTTTATCGCTATCGAAAAGGTATACGGCAATGAACTGGAGTACTAGTCCTTTGCGCTGCTGACGTTGCGGGAGGCAGATGATGAACGTTCCGAAAGATAGTTTTTTTTTTCTCGCCAATGCCTTAGAACTTAGATGTTCCGAGTTCCGATACCTTTTTAAAAGAGTGGAGTCACAATAATACATTTTACACCGTCGACACTACATGGAATGTTTGGGTTTGAGGTTCAGAGAGTTAGTTGTTTCCTCGCCAATGCCTTAGAGGTTAGGTGTTCCAATCTCCGATACGTGTTAGAATGAATAAGGTATCGATGATAGTTCTTGGCGCTGTTGACACTGTGGAAGATGTTCAATATTGAGGTTCTGCATTTAGTGCTTAATGGTGTCGATGCCGATAGACTTAAAAGTTATCGCCAGTCTGTAGTTGGTTTTGCATCTGACATTGCGGTTGTCATCCGAACTATCTTTCTGATGGTTAGAATTTTAACTATCGATAGGGTTTATCCCACCGACATTTTCCACCAAAGCTTCTATATATATGAGGGGAGAATTTTTATTTATTTATCCATATTGTAAGTTTTCGTTTTCTCTAGTCTTTGTCATTTGCACTGATTCACGTGCCCAACTGTCTGAACTTGATTCGCTAGAGTTTCCACCGTGAAGATTTTGGTCATCCTGTCGACTACACTGTTGTTTTCCAGGTAGGTGAACCATGACCTTGTTATTTTGGTTTTTTATTGGTCAATTTGGAACCGTTGGTTTTCTTTCCCTAGTTAGGTTTTCTATGAGTTAGGTTTGTCCTCAAGTAAGAGATGTTTTCCTTTACGGTATGCATGATGTTTTATTTGAGGGTGAAGAGTTAGCTATTTACAGTTTTATTTAGCGGGAGGTTTTTAAGGCTGCATGATTGTTGGGCCGTTATGGATGCTTTTTCCCTAGTGCAAAAGATTAGGGCACAGTGTAGACAAGCATTTCGCTGTCTGCACCACCCGTTCTTTTGGTTTTCCATAGCCATCCAAGTGGTGTTAAACTCTTGCTTGCACTTACCTTTTCCTTGGGACTATGGAGGTTTTCCATTTTTGGTCGGGTTAGGGTTTTTTTTTTATGACAGGAAGAGTGCTGTATAGGGTCTAATGCTTTGAAGTTTGTTGTTGAAGACTAGCAATAGGAATAGTGTGATTCATACTTTTATGTGATATCGGATTAGTTCGAATTAGTTCAAATGCAGCCCGGGTTAAGATAAAGAATTGTTTTTCTCTCGGGGTTGTGAATTTTTACAAACAATGGACTTTGGCGGTTATAAGACACAACCTGCAGGAATTTTTTTTTGCCTTGTCATTTTTTTCATGCATTGATTATTGTGTGTAGTTCATTTTTTAGAATGCATATGGAGGAGGTAAAAAAATTGATATAGTTTTTGTTTATTGTAAAAACACTTGCTAAAAGCTCAATGGGTCTAAGAACATGCTGTGTTTGTGACAGGGTGATTATTGTAAAGAAAATATGTTGAAAAGACAAAAGAAAAAGGCTCCTGTGGTTGAAGGAGAACCTGAGGTTGAGATCATTACCAAGGTTGAGTATATATATGAAGATACCAAAGCTTCCATCGGGGTCGAATCGGACTACAAATGGGGAGAGATATACAGAATGATTGCCAACTAGAATGTACCTGATATGGGTTTCGAGGAGCTAACTATTTATGCAAACATTAAGAAATCAGATCTCATGAAAGTAGCCACAAGACCTGAGTTGTTCCCTTGTTCAGAGGTCATAGGTTGGAATCTGCCTAGGGAAGATGTAACTACAATGATTCTTGAAAATACTGCTAAGCAGGGCTATGCTACATATAGCCCTGCATATGTCTCTATGGCATATCATCTGCCTTCCGCCCAGATTTACTTAACAGAAAGCTGGTTGAAAGAGACAGCTATGGATATGGTAGAAACAGTTAAAATAATGATGATACCGGGAAAAAAAATTTAACCAAGCCTTCTGGAGAGTATGATACCTCTACTCTCCATACTCCCTATAGATTCATTACATTAATGCTAAATAGGATTTTTGGTAGAGCTCACGGGAAGAGCTTCAAGATAGGATGAATACCAATTATCTTCTATGTGGCTACTCAAGGAACCATTTTTAATTGGTCAAACATAGTGTCAAATAGCCTCTCAGCATGCATATCCGCATCCTTGGGAGGGGTATCATAGAATAAATCAGAGTTCTATATGAGCTCTATCCTGATTGACTGTATACTATGTACTCAGTCTTTTCTAGCTTTGATATGTAACTGGGAAAGGGATAGGACCCCAGTGTACACATCATATAGATTTTTATGGGCCCATAAATATTATAGCTATTACAAGGAAATATGCGAACACTTCATCATGCCCTTGTATACCCTAATTTTCTTGACTGAATGCAACTGCATGTCTAAAGAAGCATTCAAAGTCATCGAGGAGTACAGAGATTATTATTTGACCGAGAAGGGGTTGTATATAATAATGTATGGTGGTTCTAGAGCCCCTTCCCTACTCCTTAAGTATGGGACTGACTATGTACTACACAAAGAGGCAGTTAGGCAGGTGTATATTGATGGTGTGGGAAATTTCCTGTTTGAACATAAAAAGGTAGCATATCCTGCAGTGCCTTTCCTTCTTGGCAGCTACAAGTTTTCGAGAGTAAAATAGGCTGCGGAATTTATTCAGGAGCTGGAGCATTTCCATTTTGGAGAAATGAATTTTCACAGAAATGACTCCCGAAATAAAGTAGCAGATTACTACAAGGAAGCAGGAATAATTTTGAATATACTGATTTTTGGGATAAGGACGAGGCAACATTCAAAACTGCAAAGAACAGAACTGCCCTTAAAAAGAGGTTTAAATAGAAAATAACTACTATGGGTGGAAAGGGCAAAACTTCAGAGAAGGCTAAGACATTAGAAGAAGAAGAGGCCAAAAAGAAAGAAGAAGATGCTAGAAGGATAGCATAAGAGGCAGAGAGCTGGCTGAAGAACGAAGAAGAAGAAAGAAAGTGAGCTGCAAAGGAAGTAGCAAGGAAGGAAGAGGAGGAGAGAAAGAGAAACGAAGAAGTGGAAATCAAGAAAAGGCAAGAGGAAAGTGAAAGTTTGAGATTAACAGGATCTCAAAAGGACCAATAGAATACTGAGCAGATAGATACACAGGGAGGACAAGATTACACATATCAAGGACACGAAAAATCTAATCCTCATCTCCAAGAGCCTGCTGCATCTTTTGGCAGTACATTGGGACAAGATTCATCTTTTGGAATAAATTTGATCCCTTTCATGCCTATAGAAGGGGAGGAGGTTCCTGACTTTAGTACTATTTTCTATGATAAGGAGAAGAGAAGGATTGTAAAAAGAACTGAGAAAAAGGTTGAAACTGGAGGACAGTTGGGAAAAATGATAACAGATAAAACCTTGGTGCATGGAACAAATACAGACCCAAGATTGATAGCAAGAGCTGGGGTGGGATTAACCCAAGCAATTGAAGATATCCTAGACAGGCTTATGACAGACCTCAAACAGTCAAGAAAGAATGCAGCACAATTAAAAGAAGCGTTGAAGAAGGAGAGGGATGAGGGTCAGAAGCTGAAAATGAAATATGAAGACATGATGAATGAAGTAAAGACTTCAAGAACATAATTCTAGACTCTACAAGCAAATAAGGAGGCTTTAGATATTTCTGCAGAGAAAATGGAAAAGAATGCTCAGGATAGCTTAGTTGAATTACAAAAGCTACAGCTAGAGCATCAAATGTTGAAAATTGAAAAAGATGATCTTCAGGTATCCTATGAAAATCTAAGTGCAGAGAAGGATCGGTTGCAAAGAAAAGTTGTTGAGTTAGAAACAGAGAAGGATGCCACAGAGGAAAGAGAGAAGCAATAGCAAATGCAGGTGGCAACCTTAGAAGAACAAAATACTTCATCGACAACATCATTGAAAGATGCCATGGAACAAAAGATAAACTTCTAGCCTTTGGAAGAACATGTTCTAACTCAAAGAAGGAAGATCCACCAATTACAAATATGCATTGAGGAAGAAAGGTGTAAAATTTTACAAATAGACACCAGATTAAAACAAATTTTGGATACTACATCATATTTTTTGGACAGATCTCAAGATATTTTGGAGATTTTAACGGGAAGAATGGTATGTACAGAAACAAATAAGGAATCTCCTGCAGAGTTACCAGTTAAGGATTAGCACATTTTAAAACAGGAGTATGATTTATTGGAACTTGCAATTAATGTGGCGGAAGAATTCAAGAAAACTGTGAAGAAAACAAAGGGTGCATGTGCCGAATACTGCATGAGAGTGCTTGCTACATACAATAGATGCCAGATTTTTGCAAAGAAAAGATTGGACGCGATACCAGAACATGAATTGTTTATAGAACATCTATAGAATAGATATCAGGAAGACGAGCAAGAGATCCAATAGGTCAAGGACCTAGATGAACAGATTTTAAAGAATGCAGTGGCACATGCAGCTGTAAGTATACATTTACTAGAAGATCGGCTGCACCTAAGTCCTGCAAGGATAGAAGGGGTAAAGAACCAGGCTGCTAAATATGAGATTAATATCCAATTTATTGAGCCTTTTGGATTTGAAGGCATAGCAACAGAGGCCCATGCATGGAAGAAGTTTATCAACGACCAAGTTGGCCCCTCTTCATAAAGTGTTCTAAATTTTTTTGATTTAAAATGTAATATATTGTATTAATTTTGTGCACATGCTACGAGACAAAATTTTGGAAATGAAAGGTTGGGGAAGCTCAAAATTCATTGAGGGGCATCCCAAGGGTTTTGTTTTTAGTATAAATATAGGAGAGTTTAGATGTAGAAGGGACTTTTTTCCCAAACCATTTTTGAGAGTGTATTGTAAGAAGAACTATTTCCTTTTACAATAAAAAGTTACAAGTTTCTACAGGAGAAAGTTTGGTGGAATGTTTCAAATGTTTTGCTATGGACCAGTTGAATGTGAACTATTTCATTTTCAGCTTATTTCCATTAACTATGAGATCGTTCTAACTCATTGAATTTATTTTCATGTTATGAATGTACTCTGGTTTATTTTGTGAAATTTCCACTTTGAGTAATGAAGGTTGTAATTAACAATAATCTATCTTGTTGTTATATTTCTATTGATGTTCATGTGTTCTAAAACAATTAACAACTATCTGTGATCTTTCCTAATGCATGCACTGAAATCCATTACTCACCATTAATGATAGTTTTGCTCCCTAGGGATAGGATAAGTAGTCTTAGTTAGTTTCTTGCTTTGTGTTATTTAGATGTGAGAGAGGTAAGATGAGAGGTAAGAACCTGTGCATCACATTGTGACCCTCCTCATTATCTCTATCATCTGCATTTTAGTTAGGCACTTGCACATCATACCTTAAACATAAAAACTAAAAATATACATGGTGGACTGGGCCATAACTAGTAAAACATTTTAATTTGTTACATGACCTACAGTAGCCGGACTGTAAACTGGACGAATTCCCCATACCAAACAGTAACGGGCTAATTGGGAATGTTTATTGGGGAGAATCCCTAACTGTAGGTACCTGCAATTTTCCAGGCCTCAAAACAACCTCTATTCTCTCTGATGAAGTTGTTCAAGATGAAGAAGAAGCAGAATCTTCCACATTGAAGAAAGTCTCCACATGAAGTCAATTTGATTTGAACAAAGTCTCCTTGGAGTTGCTCCAGAAGAAAATCTCTAAGGAGACTTTCTTCAATTCAAATAGATCATCTACAAGGAGACTTTCTTCCTATAGATCATCCATATGAAAGTCTCCACATGAAGTCAATTTGAATATTCTTATAGATCATCCTGTTGCTCCGGAAGTTTATGAGATATCTCATACCTCATCTTATCATATGGATGATCTATAAGAATACATTCGAATCTCTTTTAATGAAGAAAAAATATCCTTCCATTCTATGCAAACATTCTCTAGTGATTCTTCTATTTTAAATTATGTGCATAGTTTACCAGTGATTGCTTCAGAAAATGAAGAGGAATTCGATTTCTATCTCTCTAATGTTGTTGCTAGTGTGAAAAAAGTAATAATGTGTATTTTTTGGAAATAATATCATATTGTAGGAGTGATCCATTTAGTCTCATTGATCCAGAGATTCCAGCAAATTCTTACATGATTGCATGCACCAATACCCAGAGTTTTGTTGAAGGAGAAAATTGTGCATCTGCCATCTCGGTGGAGCACTTGGAACCATTTTTCCACACTCTTGGATCTGATATGATATTATTTGGTTCAAGTTTTAAATTTCAAGAGCCTCCAGTAATACTTGTAGTTGTTCTCATAAATTTTGGTGTGAAAAATCAAGTACCAAAAGTCTCTTTCAAAATTGTTGCTTGGGATTTGATGTCAGTTTTCTCTCATGAGTTTTATGATATTATATTTTGTGAATATTTGGATATTTTAGAAATAATATGATATTTTAGGAATGATTCATTCAATCTCATTGATCTTGAGCTTCCAGGAAATTCCTACATGATTGAATGCACCAATACTCAGATTTTTGAAGAAGGAGAAAATTGTGCATCTACTATCGCAGTGGAGGACTTGGATTTGTTCCAAACTATTGGATATGTTATGAAATTATTTGGATCTAGTATGATATTATTTGATTCAAGTTTTAAGTTCCAAGAGATTTGAGTAATTCTTGTAGCTCTTCTCATCAACTTTGGTGTGAAAAATCAAGTACTACAAGTCTCTTTCAAAATTGTTGCTGAGGATTTGATGTTAGTTTTCTATTATGAGTTTGATGATATTATATTTTGTGGATAATTGGTTATTTTTGAAGATATATCATATTATGGAGCTCAATCATTCACTCTCCACATTCCCAGGTCTTCTCTACCTATCTATTTGATCACATGCTCATCTCCTCACAGAACTAGTAAAGATAGAGACATTCTGCCTTCGCCTAGACACTTGCTCCTAACACTTGGAGCTGATTTTACCTCACATTGTTTGATGTTAAAG
The DNA here is from genome assembly GCA_001517045.1 of Pseudotsuga menziesii. Taxonomy (NCBI): domain Eukaryota; kingdom Viridiplantae; phylum Streptophyta; class Pinopsida; order Pinales; family Pinaceae; genus Pseudotsuga; species Pseudotsuga menziesii. The sequence goes on from LPNX010294121.1 coordinate 195,404, forward strand.
TCTTCCATATATCAGTTTCTTGGTTTTTCCTCACATGGTTCGAATTCTCAAGCAAATTTTCTCTCTCATCAGTTGATCTCAATTTCTCTACATGGGTCCAATTTTCATCTTGCAGATATCTATGTTCCTAATTCAGTTGAGCATTTTCTTCTTCTTCCAAAGAGGAAAATTCCCATATACATAGTCATTATTTTGGAGAGGCTCACATGCACAACTTCAGGATGTTGCTGCACAGAAGAACCATAATGCTACAAATTGCAATAGAGTTTTTGCAAGTTATTTCCCAAAGAGGAAGATTTTTCTTCTAAGAATAGATTGTGTTTCCTGTCCTTTCTTATCTTGAGGTAGGATGTTTCCAATGAGGTTTTCCCTTATTTCCTCAGTTTATTAAGGAACATTTTTTAATTATTTCCTCCTTCAGTTCCTGGTAATTGGTAACTAGTTAAGCTAAGTTATGCTCCAGTTACATTTAGTTAGATGTCCTCTAGTTCATTTAGTGCCAATATTGCATGGCTGCATGTGGGTAGGCACCTATTCTCACCTATCTCATCAATTTAACTGATTTAAATCATTGAGAGACTGAATTAGACATTTGAAGTTAGACTAGTGAGCTCTGATAGTGATTTAGACACTTCTAGTTAGCCATGCTGTCAGATTGAGTTGGTAGATTCGAATCATATCCACATGATTTGAGTTCTCCTTTATGTAACACTATTGTATGCTATTGAGATTAATCGATTTTATACTGTGATTATAATGATCAATTCTTATTCATTTTCTATGAAATTTGACTTGTTCAGTGTGTATTTTTCATTCCATTACAATGCATAATAATACAATTCAATTGCACTCATTTCCTATAGATCAATGGCACAATAATTTAACAGATGCATCAAATGTTTTTTTTCCCATTCCTCTCTAACATACTTCTTTTTACTAGGACTATCACATTGCTTGCGCTTGAGCTTATCACAATGGATGCATCAATTATTGGAGAGCCTTCGTCTTACCACTTAGCTACAAAATTTCCCTCGCACTGTAGTTCCTTTGTTCTAGAAACCAACTTGCTTAAACCTTGCACTCCTTCACTCGTGAACCTTACCTCAATAAATGAAAACCATCCCCTAATCACATTGATTATCCCATTAACATTACATACCTGTTCTAACAAATTTTGGAGAATTCAAGGTCGAGTCATTGCCTAGAAAAACATTCATAAACATAGCAATCAATGAGGCATTGACAAAGTGTTTGGTTTTGACCTTGTTAATGTTTCACACAATGAAATGCATATCTATGCATTCAATGAATTGGCAATTTCTTTGTACGTTTAAATACAAATTGGAATGGTCTACATAGTTCGAAATGGTACAGTCAAAGCATCCAATACAACATACAATTTTTAAATGTGTATGTTGGTTCATGGCTATAAATAATTTGTCTCATGTGCTTTAATAAATTTTATAATCATGCATATTGAATTATCTCTTCAGATCAGAACCTTCTTTAGATTATAAAACTTGTACTATTCTCACATTTTTTTCCAATTTTAAGAAATTTCTAAACCTTGTAAATGGATCCATTTTTGTTTTATCAATGAAAATCCATTTATATGTTTTAGAAAGAAAAAAAAGATAGTTTTGATAGTTGATACTATGAATATTACAACACTTGTTCCCAACAAGTACTTTTGACCTTCCTTATATGGTGATGATAGAAGTTTCAATTAGTGTATTAAACACTTGTACATTTGAGAGAGAGATAAAATGGACTCCATCCCCACCTTCTTGGTACATCCTTCATTTTGTAATGTGATACCTGTTTATCAATCCTTGATTTATGGCTCTTATCCTTTCTCTTATGTTAACCCTTATTTGTTGGTTGTATGTGCTAACGCCCTCCTTAATTGTGTAAACTTGCCCTTTTGCCTTAACCTTACTACACCCTCTTCTTCTATGATATACTATTTCTACCCATCCCTGTTCAAAGTTGATTCTTGTTCTCGTTCTAAAACATGTAACATGTAGATTGTTATTTTATTGTGAAAATAGCTTACTATTGTTTTTAACTATTGTGAAGCTTCCATTTGTAAGATGAACCCTTAAATGACGAGAATAAACTTCGCATTTTCCCAATCTACAAATATCATAATCACTTTCAATTGTTCCTTGCATGTTTTCTATATATGTGGTCTGATTACGTTATTCAAGGAAGGAAATACCTTTGTTAGCTATGTTGTTCATTGTTTATTTGGTTCCATAGGGAAAATGTTCCTTTTTTTTATTGTTACTCATGAGTAGGAAATATCTTCTTGAGGCTTGGCCCTGTTGGTATAATTTCTTAAATTCCCTATAAATGAACACCAAAATCCCTTTATGCTTACTGTAAATATGTGTCCTGCTTACTCTTTTCGAGGAAACCAATACCTATGTGAACTGTGTTCTTAATTGTTTATTTTTTTCCATAGGGAAAAGGTTCCTTTTCCATTTGTTTGTTTACACGTGAGTAGGAAATCCCTTTTGACATCTGCCCTTGTTTATCTAAATTCCACTATGCCCTTTAAGTGCCCACTTATGTGAAATTGCTGGATCATCCCACAAAACTAAGAGGAGGGGTGAATCAGTATTGTATTTTTATTTTAAGAATTAAAACACAAAATGAATCAAAATAGGTTAAGACACAAATTTTATCGTGGAAACCTCAAAGAGAAAACAACCAATTCAAACTCATGAGTCATTAATAAGATGAATCTACAAAATTGGTTTATTTGCTTTTACAGAAAGGATGCAACAACACCCTAGGTTTCTCTTTGCTACAATAGAAAATGATGCTCCAATACCCTAGGTTTCTACCTACTACAACATACAAGGATGGTCCAAAACCCTGGTTTTCTATCTTCTACAACAGACAGTGATGCTAAAACACCATTCACAGACTTATAGTTTTCCTTAGCACAACCCTTCCAACCTAGACTATTTTTTATCAATCTGTTGAACACTTCTTGGACTCTGTCATTCACAATCAGAGATATGAATTCTTACCTTCAATTATTCTATTAATAAATACCTTCTGCAGATGCATCTTTTCATCATTAGGCCATTCCATTCTTTGATCGTGCCTCTTTAAACGGTTTATATAATTCCCTGTAAATTAATTTGTTGTTTAATTTTCCAGTTGTGACCTTTTGCATTCTCCATCTCTACAACCAACCTGATTTTATTGATCTTATATCGAGCTTCTTCCTAATCATAGATATCAAATAAAATGCGGTATGCACACTACCGAACTGTGACAGTTATCAAAATGTCTTTCCATGCTTAGATTTTAGCCTCAACTATTTCGCACCATTGATCCCCTTCAATCATCTCGTGACTGTTGATCTAAGATGGAAGTCGAACATCATATATGTGCCTTTTTCGAACAATCATTTCACGATTTCTGCTTTCTGAAACAGTCTTTTTGCACCAAAATTTCTGCATCGTTGATCTCCTGTGGTATTCTTTGTGACCATTGATCTTTGATAAGATACAGATAGTATAACACGGGCTTGTGACTTTTCCTAAATGTCAATTCGGGATGTCTTCTTCTGAACTAATATTTCCACCCCAATCGTCTACACCGTTGATATTCAGTGGGATTCTTCGTGATCATTTATCTTCCAGATTGCGTGTTGTGGAATGCAGGTTCTCAAACACTCAAATGATTATTTCGTAATCCTCCACCTTCCACTTTCCACACAAACATTTCCTTACCGTCGATCTTTTATGAAAGTCTTTCTGACCATGGATTTTCTAGATCATGGCATGCAGAATGTGGAAATCTGACATGTCGCACATTCTTTTCATGATTCTCTACCTTCCTCTTTTCATCTTCCAGACTTTGGTTTGTGGAAACCCATATTATCCTAGACCTTGGTATTCCTCTTTCTATTTTCCTCTTTTGTTATGAACCATTGATTTTTTTTGCGGGTTCATTCCTGATCGTTGATCTATGATCTAATGCAGATTTGTGGATCTTCTCTTTTCTTTGTGCAAAAATCACTCTTCATCGTCGATCTCCTTACGGATTCAATCCTGATAGTCCAAGTTTTCAATGTAAATTGAATTTCACGCCCGTTAGCCATTGTTAACTTGCTTTCACTTTTCCTAGCGAAATGACTTTAGGACTGTCAGATCTAGATTGATGGTGGACCTCAAATATCATAGGGTGGATTTTATCAAATATCACGCCCATTAGGATTTTATTTCTCAATTCTATTTCACCCAACGATATCCATATTGGCCGTAGATCTATGGAACCTTCAGATCTCCACCAAACGATATACAATCGCAAGGATGACTTAACTTAGGTAGTGTTGGGTTATCTCAGGCATTCTTTCACCTAGAGAAATTGATTCCAGCGATGGATCTATCAATTCTCTTTAAAACTCTATGTTCCACATCGTTGATCTATCGACAAATATTCAAATCTATGGTTGAATTGATCAGTGGAACGATCAATTCCTTCTTGCAGCGTTCTTCACAGACAATTTTGATTTCACATAATCTCTGCACTCTCTCTTCACTCATAAACTCAATATTTTCCTTTGTCATTGCAGAATTCATTATGCTACCATATCTACTGGTTTATTCTTTTTTCGTTCATGAATACCTTTAACATAAATGACAACTACATTATCAACAATATCCCCCTTTGGAATTGATGGAAACATCTAAACATACTCCCCCTTTGACAACAATGACAAAGGATAGCCTGCCTTGCTTGAGGATTTCCTCTCTTTCTACTTTCTGATAACTCCCCATGTCATCATGTCTCCCCTTGAGGTCATGCCTCTTTCTCTCATATGTAATTTAAAGGAATTAATCACATCTACTTTCTAAGATGCTCAAAGGATTCTTTAGGTAATCATTTGGTAAATATATCAACAATCGTTGCTTTTGTGTCAACATATTCTAATTTGACAACTTTCTGAGATACATGTTCTCTTAGAAAGTGATACTTGATTGGTATGTGTTTCATTTTGGAGTGCATGACAGGGTTCTTTTGGAATATTAATAGCACCAGTATTGTCACAATTTATTATTACTGGATGCTCATATTTTGACAAGCAAATATTCTAATGTCTATTTCATCCAAATAACCTGATTGCAACATGATGTAGCATCAATGTATTCGGCCTTGGCTGTAGAGAGTGAAATGGAGGATTGTTTCTTACTTGACCATGATACCAAACAATTCCCTAAAAATAATGTTGCTCCATTAGTGCTTTTCCAATCATCAATACTTCCTGCCTAATCTACATCAGTAAATTCTTTAAAAGTGAAATCTTGACTCTTTGGGTACCATAATCCATACTCCATAGTGCCTTTTAAATACTTGAAAATTGTTTTTACTGAAGTTACATGTGCTTCTTTAGGAATTGACTGGAGCATAGTAACCAAGCCTATAACTTGCATCACATTTGGTCTTGTAGATGTCACATATAGCAGGCTACCTAGCATGGATCTGTACATGGTGTGATCCACTTCCAGAGAATCGTCGACTTTACTTAATTTACAACCTGTGATCATAGGAGTACTAACAGGTTTGTAATCTTCCATCTTAAATATTTTAAGCATATCTTTGATGTACTTAGATTGAGAGATAATGGTTCCTTTGTCTGTTTGATAAACTTGTAACCCTAAGAAAAACATTAGCTCACCCAACATTGTCATTTCGAATTCCTTCTTCATTTCGGAGGAAAATTTTACACTTAGAATTTGTAAATTGCTTCCAAATATGATGTCATCTACATAAACAACAACAATGATCATATTTTCATCTTTGATTTTTAGGTATAGATCACTTTCAGTGGCCCCTCTCTTAAATCCTTGTTGTTTTAAATAACTATCTAGCCTTGAAAACTAGGCCCTTGGAGCTTGTTTGGGTTCCTAGCATGCCTTTTTCAGGTTGAAAACATAGTCTCTATTTTCTGACAGTAGGAAACCTTCAGGTTGTTCAATATAAACCTCTTCTTCTATTTTCCATTCAAAAATGCAGTTTTGACATCCATTTGATGCACTTTAAAAATTTTATGGCTTGAGAGTGCTAGAAACATTTCGATTGCTTCAAGTCTTGTAACCAGAGCATAAGTTTCTTCAAAATCAATCCCTTCTACCTGAGCATACCCTTTACATACTAATATTATCTTGTTTCTTATCACTTGACCATCCTGATTGAATTTGTTCTTAAAAACACATTTGGTCCCTATAACATTCTTATCTTTAGGTCTTGGGACAAGTTCCTAGGTCTCATTTTTCTCAATCTGATCTAATTCTTCATTCATGGCTTTGACCCAATCATTACCTTTTCTAGATTCTGTAAAAATTTCAGTTTCTACTATTGAGACTAGGGCTTGTTCATTACATGTTAGTTGTCTCCTTGTAATAACTCGCACATTTTTATCTCATAATATCTATTTCTCTGGATGATTCCTTTGTATCCTTCTAGATAGAGTTTTTGTATCAGGTCTTGGGGAGTCTTCTTCACTTTCTTGTATATCTTTCTTTTCTATTCCTTCTTCTTCATCACGAGTAGTTTCGTCCTCTTGCAAGTCTTCCTTTTATTCATCATTTTTATTTTCAACACTATAATGACTTCTTTATTTTCTTGGTTCTATATCATCAACTCTCACATCTGCACTTTCTACAATTCTATGTAACCTTTTATTGTAACATCTATATTCATTTTTGGTGGATGAATATCCTGGAAATATTCCTTCATCAATACTAGAGTCAAACTTTCCAAGGTCATCCTCATTCCTTTTAATGTAACAATTACTTCCAAATACTTTGAAATATTTGACCGAGGCTAGTCTTTCATACCATAGTTTGTAAGGGGTATTATCCTTATTCACTCTAAGTTGTCCTCTGTTAATTATATAGACAACTGTGTATGCAAATTCTTTCCAATATGCATCTGACAACTTTGCTTCATTAAGCATTGTTCTGGCAACTTCTTGGACTGTTCTATTTTTCCTTTCAACAAAACCGTTATGCTAAGGAGTCTTTGTAGTTGAGAACTGTCTCTTAATTCCACGTGTTTCACAAAACTCATTGAACTCATTTGAAGTAAAATCTCTCCCATTGTTGGATCTAAGACACTTGATCTTCACATGTGCCTCATTTTCAACCATTTCCTTAAAGATCTTGAATTTCTCAAAATATTTTGATTTTTACTTGAGAAATGTCACCCAAGTAATCCTTGTGAAATCATCAATGAGAAACATGAAATAATAATATCCATGCAGACTTTTAGTTCTTGTTGGTCCACAGAGATCTGTGTGCACTATTTCCATAGGATGTGAAGTCATATTATCTTTTGTTTTATAACTATCTCTAGTTTGCTTCCCATGTTGACAATGTTTACAAATAGATTTTAGAGGTTTTACAATCTTAGGAAAGTTTCTTATGGCTTCCTTCTTACTTATTTTGACAAGATTTCCAAAATTTAAGTGTCCCAACCTTGTGTGTTGTAACCAGCTTTCATCAACCATACCTAGGTAACATTGATTTTAATTTTCTAGGATGTACAAAATTGTTTGAATTTCTTAGAGCAGTTCCAACAAATATTCCTAGATCCTTTTTCTTGATTTCACATTTTTCTGAATAAAAAATGCAGATGTTCCCTTGATCACATGTTTGACTCACACTGAGAAGATTAGGCTTGAGGTTTTCTACTAGTAATGCATTTTATTCTTTGATCTTGTTGTTAACAACAATTTTTCCTTTACCAATTATCTTGGAGGAAATATTGTCTCGAAAGGTGACTTTACCCTTATTATCTTTTAGTGTTATGAATTTGGTTGGGTCACCAGTCATATGTTTTGAACAACCGTTGTCCAAGTGCCATAGGTTTTGGTTTTCTATTGCACAAAAAGAAATCATGGAGTTCTTTTTCTTCCTTTTTCCTACAATACTTATTTTGTTTTGTGTCCCGAGACTTAATTTTAATAGTCTTCCTTGTAGGAATCCTCAGTTTACAATCTCTTTCCATATGTCCATTGTTATTACATTTATAAAATTCTATGTCATATTTTTGAAGAACTATAAATAGGTTATGATTTCCTTTTGATTTATGACTTGATGACTTCTTCTTGTATTCAAGAACCTTTATATTGGTTCTACAATTTAAGGCTTTATGACCAAAGTTATTACAAGAGTAACAGTGACCTAGGAAAATCTACAGATATCTATTTGGTCTCTTGGGCACCATATTTCTAGTTTTATCTTGAGAGTTTAGGGAAACTTTCTTGCTCTCTTCCTTTTTAACTAGACTCTTTAGTGCTTCATCATAGCTTTTCTTATTTCCTCCTTGATTGGTAAAAGAGAAACTTTCTGCTTTCTTTCCTTGACAAAAACCCAAACCAAATGTATCATTTGATGGTCTTTGGCTATCCAGGATGTCATCTAGAATCCTTGATCTATTTTTAAACTTTGATTTGACAAATCCTTTATCAATATTTTTCTTGAATTGTATGATATTGTTGAAATATTATAACTTCAAAGGATATTCTAAATGTATTTTACTGATGTAACCCAAGGGAGATGTTATTATTCCTCTGATAAGGTGTTACTATTGTATTTGGTCATCATAGAGTCATGAGGTAAATCCTCCTCTTGTGTCAGGTCTTTAGTGCCCCAATTAACAATATAATATACTATTTTGAGTATTCCTAGGTGAAGTTGGCCCAGAAAGTTTATTGTGGTTGACTTGTCTAGTGCAAAAAGTCAATTGACAAATAGTATAAATAGAGTTGTGGTTATTACTTGAAAACACACTCACTCACTTATGTAGCACATAGGAGAGACAGAGATAGAACAAAAGGAGGAGAACAACTATTTTGGGGTTGTCTTTTATACATATTACACAGAGGAAGTTTTTGCAGGGTTTTCTTCCCCTTGAGGGTTTCCCAGGATAAATGTTGTGTCTATCTTGTGATTGTGTTTCTATAAATGATTCTTGACATGATTATGTGATTTATGAATTGAATATAATTGAATCTAGTCTAGCATATGAAAAACTTAACATGGTATCAAAGCTAACTTGATTAGAGCAGCTTTCACAAGGTGAAATCCTCCCTCCTCCCTCTTTGAAAGAAATTAGGTTTTTTGCAAAAGTTGAAGGATTGAATATATGCTTGCATAGAAAGTTGCACCCTACCAGATTGAATCTATTGATCCCTAGATCGAATTTTTTGGGTGTCTAGATCTCTACAAAATCCAAACCCTAGTTTGGAAGTGAACCAGAAAATTGCAGTGAAACAGAACCGGAAAAAATGCAGTGCTACAAATTTGCAAGTAGGATTTGAGGACTAAATATTAGAGATATCTAGAAAGTCGTTGGATCAACCAACTCGCCTACTCAAAGCACATCTACTGGTAAGTTCAATATCCTATTTTGATAAATTTCATTTTTGAGTGACTTACTAGTCAAGATGGCCCCAAGCATTAAGCTTGAGGACAAATTTGAAGGCCTAGAAAACTTCATGGATTCGAAGTATAGGATTGGCCTCATTCTGAGAGAGAATGGTCTTGAAAAGTATATCAAGAATGAGATTGAAAAACATGAATAATCTGAAGCTAAGGAGAATAATGACAAATACCTAATCAAGGAAATGAGGATCATTGTTGATTCCATCAAGGATCACTTGATCCCTCAAGTGTCATCCAAGAAAACACCTAAGCAAATGTATGATGCACTTTCCAAAATGTATGAAGGAAAGAACATCAACAAAAAGATGAATATGAGAACTCAATTGAAGGGCACCAAGATGAGAAAATGAGGATATGTTAATATTACTTCACAAGGATCTCCTAGATCAAAGAGAAGTTAAGTGCTATTGGAGACATCCTTGATGAGGATGAATTGGTTATGACTACTCTCAATGGACTCACTAGACCTTTAAACTCATTCATCCAAACTCTATGTGCAAGAAAAGAAAGTATGAATTTTGACATAGTATGGGAAGATTGCATACAAGAAGAAGCTAGAGTAGCCAATGGAGAATCTCTTATCATAGAATATGATCAGGCTCTAGCCACCAATACTAGGGAAAGAAAACAATAAAAATTCAAGAAGAGTAATCATAAGCCTTCAAAGAAGAAATTCTAGAAGAAGAAGAAGAAGGATTACTCAAGTTACCAATGCTACAACTGTCATAAGTTAGGACATATTGCTAAAGAATGTCCATCAACAAAGAACAAAAACAACAAAAGACATCATTCTCATCTAGCTGAATATGAGACGAACAAAGACCTCGAAAGAGAACTAGAGGTGAAGATGTAGAAGAATATGTGTTATTCTCTGCACTCTCTGGGTCGGTAACCCCTGGAGAAGATACATGGCTTATTGATAGTGGTGCCTCTAAGAACATGACAGGAAAGAAGACAAATCTGTCAAATATTTAAGAGAAAAATTATTCCCAAAAGGTATCATTAGGATATGACTATCAATATCCCATCAAAGGTATTGGTGAATCAAGCTACAAGCTTGACTCTAGGACCTCCATGAAGATGAAGGAAGTACTGTATGTACCAAGTTTGAAAAAGAACCTGCTCTCCATCTTAACTCTAGATAAGAAAGGATATAGAGTTGCTTTTATTGATGGAAAAGTGCTCATGTGGTCCAAAGGGAATACACTTGAAGATTCTATAGTCATTGGGGAAGAAGAAGGAGGGTTCTACAAGCTCAAAGGACATCCAGAGACAACCCTTGTCCATGAGATTACAAGCTCAAGTGAATTGTGGCATAGGATACTTTCTCACATAAACTATAAATCATTTCCTTATGTGAACAAGGTGGTAACAGGGTTACTAGATCTTAATATTGAACATGAGGGAACCTGGAAGAGATGTGCACAGGGAAAGAACAGTAAGAATCCCTTTCCGAAAAGTGACACAAAGACTAAAGGTACGTTGGAACTAATCCATTCTGATGTGTGTGGTCCTATTCCCTCTGTTTAAACTAGATCTTGTTCTTAGTTTATCTATTCCTTTTTTCCTAATTTTCAACCGTTGGTTTTAAATGATTTTACATTTTATGTTGATTTTAAGAACTTTTGACAATCAGTAAATTTTGTTGGATTTAATGTTTTTAATGGTTTAATTATTTCATTAATTTAGTTTTAAGGTTTGTATTTTGGGCTTATTAGTTAATATGTATATCTTTAAGCTTTCAAAAACTTATAATAAAATTTTATTCCAAGTTTTCTTTATAATCTAACCCTCATTTTTGAGTCCTTTGTCAAATATTTTCATGACGAGATTCCTGTAGCAGCTCTGTTTTTCCTGTTTTTGTCATTATCATTGGGAGCAGATTACGAGGTGATGGAAAGGAATTCTAGAAAACAAAAGGAATTTTTTTTCCACAACACACTCATTCACGAAAACCTCTCTCAATTTTGCAACAGCTATTATCGTTTGATAGATTCGAATTCATCTTTGTGGCCTATTTTTAGGGTTTGGATTATTTAATAATTTTCTATTTTAGTCACAAATGTCCAGCACGTATTATGATCCATTTAAGGGGAATTTTTAAAAACCAAGAGATATTTTTTTTCATAACAAACTCATTTAAAAAAACCTCTCTTAGTTTTAGCACAGGTGTCCCGGGTCAAGAGATATGAAGACGTCTTTGAGACCCAAATTTTCAGAAATTCGTCAAATTTCCCCAAATCCGATTTGCTATTTTTGGGTTAACTGTCTTTAAAGATTTTGAGTTATCATGTAACTAATTGATGTAACTGTTTCAAATTTTGACCTAGAAGGTATTTATGGAACTACTTTACCTTTGTAATGATAAAAGGAAGACAAACATATAGTTTTGTGGGATTTTTCACTGAAGGAGAGGCTTGTGGAGCTTTGATTTCTCAAGCTAGCATTTATAAATCTTATGTAAGTGGATGATTGTTATTGATTATATATAAACTGATAAGCCCTTTTACCTGTCACACTTTTTCATTTCTGATCTGGTTGATTGCTCAGTCAACAATTTCATTTCCTATTTAAAGGTTTATTCATGTAAATGCTTGTAGCTTGTGGGTGGAATTAGTATTTCATGTGTAATGTTTATGGCTTATTGGGATGTGTTTAATCCCTATTTTATCCAACTTGCATGATTCAGTTCTGTATTCGCTTGTGGATTTTTATTTCCTCCTTGCTGATGAATTTTTTAAAACCAAAACCCTATAAACCAATTTTATTCTATTTCATTTTGAGATTGTGTTAGCTTGTTCTTGTGGTAGTCTAGGAACAAGTTCTAGCACTAACATATTTGGTGCCATTGTCGAGGACAAATTTGAACTATATCTTCCCTGGGATATCATTATTCATCTGATTTTGAGAGGTGAACAAACTCAGAAAATCTTTTAGACTACAATTTTTCACCAACGACTCCGTGATTAAGAATTCTACTGCAAGGAGAATTTTGTGGACAGAAAAATGAAGAAGCCAAATAGAAAGACTGGTATCAGCTTGTTACTTTTCTCCATGAGGTTTTGTTCTTATTCATCAGTTTTTCCTATATTCTCCATTGCATCTCAAAAGAATCATTTTTTGTTTTGTTTATTCTGATGATCATAAACCTTCAAGTACATATCCCTCTTTGGAAGAAGAAAATCTGCATTCTTCTTGTTTTATTGATGTTGATTCTATTCCTTCATTTGAAATACATGTGCAACATGATATACATATGCCCATATCTCTTGAAGCTGATTATTCTGGTCATCTTGTAGAGAATAAAGCTAATCTATTACCTTCTACCATCACTGCTAAAACTTGCAAACAACTTGTTGAACCTCATTTTCAACTCACAGATTTTCAGTCTAGACTCAGACAGAAGATGTTTAAACCTCTTAGGCTGCCATATCTCTTACATCCTTACCCTTCCTACTTTGTTAAATATCTTCCCCATTTTACTGGTAAAGACCATATTACAGCAGAGAAGCATTTAGGATATTTTCATAATTTCATTGATAATTTTGAAATAATGCATGAGGATGTTGTCATGATGTTATTTTTGAAATCCTTTTCTGGAGATGTTGGGTTTTGGTTCCGAAATTTAAAATCTGATTCAATTGGATCGTGGGAAGAGTTACATGATGTCTTTTTGAAGTATTGGGGTAAGAATAAATCTTATGATCAATTTCTTTTCAAATTTTATAGTTTGAAAAGGGAGAATGATGAGCCAATTACTAAATTTAATTGGAGGTTTCAAAGTTTTTATATCAGTGTGCCTACGGAGATCAGACCTTCGGAAAAACTTGCTATAGTATATTATGTTATGGATCAACATTAAGATCTTGTCTTTTTCTTGTTAAATAGGAAATCATCATCTTTAAGACAATTGTTTGAGGATGCAAAAGGAGTGAAGGAGAACATCCGAGCTTGCAAAATGTTTCGAGATCAGGCTCATGTTGAAGATATACAAGCTTATGAACAGGAAGAAGAATGTAGGTATCATTTAGATTTAAGACAGTTTTCTTCATCATTTTCAGATTTTCATATGAACAAGGACATAAATGACGCTTGTGTCGATTCTTCATATCAATTTGATGATTTTTTTGATGATAATGTACTTTCAGTGGAATATAGTAGAAATTTCCTAGTTCCTGCTACGATATTATCATGTTATGAAGAATAAGTTGCTTCTCTTCAACCTCTTACTATTGATATAAGAAATAAGCTTCCATTCTTGACTTATGGTCACTTTCAGAATTTTATTTGTTCAAGTTTTGATCAAGGGTTTTATTTAAAGGTCGAGAAGCAGTTTGAAGAGCCCTTGGTTTCCATTCTTGAGCCAAAGTTTAAAAAGAACAGCAATAGAGAGGAAGAGAATGCTTCACTTTATGATGAATATAATGAAAACATTGAAGTTTTAAATCGGAAAGTTCATGATCCCATGGCTTCTTGGATGGAGTTGTATTTTTCAAATTTTTCTAATGCTCCAACTTTTGGCATACTTCCTATTTCCAATCATAAGTATCAGCTTCCTACAGACTCTTTATTGCATTTATCACATATTTTGTGGGTTTTCTCAAACAATAGCATGCATGGAATTATGATTGTCAGCCGAATGGTTTCTTGGATTCTCTGGAAGTATGATTACACTTGATTGGGTTGTTTCCTTCGATTAGAGGTAGGAGTAAATAAAAGAATAAGTTTGCTATACGAGCATGTAGAATCTTTTTAGTATGCTTTTTTGTAGTAGTATTTTTCCATTTCAGAGGTATGTGTTTAGAGTTTTATAAAGTTGGAGAGATTTGGTAAATAACTCCATCACCCAATGAATAAGGAACAAGGTCTACAAGTTCTTGAAGCCTCATAAGGAGGACTTCATCCCACAGCAAGAGCCAGATGTTATAACTAGATATTGTTCTTAGTTTATCTATTCTTTTTGTCCTAATTTTCAATTGTTGGTTTAAAATGATTTTACATTTTATGTTGATTTTAAGAACTTTTGACAGTCAGTAAATTTTGTTGGATTTAATGTTTCTAATGGTTGAATTATTTCATTAATTTAGTTTTAAGGTTTGTCTTTTGGGCTTATTAGTTAATATGTATATCTTTAATCTTTCAAAAACTTATAATAAAAGTTCCTTCCAAGTTTTCTTTATAATCTAACCCTCATTTTTGAGTCCTTTGTCAAATATTTTCATGAGGAGATTCTTGTATCAACTCTGTTTTTCCTGTTTTTGTCATTATCAATGAGAGCATATTACGAGGTGATGGAAATGAAGTAAGGAAAACAAAAATAGGATTTTGTCCAAAATGGAATCATTCACAAAAACCTCTCTTAGTTTTGCAATAGTTGTTATCATTTGATAGATTCGAATTCATCTTTGTGACCTATTTTCACGGTTTGAATTATTTAATAATTTCATGTTTTAGTCACAAATTTCGATTAATTGAAGTGTAATTTTTAAAAACCAGGAGAGGTTTTTGTTCATAATATAATAATTTAAAGCAACCTCTCTTATTTTTTTCACAAGTGTCCCAGATCGAGAGATATGAAGGAGTATTTGAGACTCACATTTTCAGAAATTCGCCAAATTTCCCCAAATCTAATTTGCTATTTCTGGGTTAATTGTCTTTAAATATTTTGAGTTATCATGTAACTAATTGATGTAAATGTTTCAAATTTCAACCTAGAAGGTAGTTATGGAACTACTTTACCTTTGTAATGATAAAAGGAAGACAAACAAACAGTTTTGTGGGATTTTTCACTCAAGGAGAGGCCTTTGGAGCTTTGATTTCTCAAGCTAGCATTTATAACTCTTATGTAAGTGGATGACTATTATTGATTATATATAAACTGATAAGCCCTTTTACCTACCATGCTTTTTCATCTCTGATCTGGTTGATTTCCCAGTCTACAATTTCATTTCCTATTTAAAGGTTTATTCATGTAAATGGTTGTAGCTTGTGGGTGGAATTAGTATTTTATGTGTAATGTTTATGGCTTATTGGGATGTGTTTTATCCCTAGTTTATCCAACTTGCATGATTCAGTTCTATATTATCTTGTGGATGTTTATTTCCTCCTTGTTGATGAAGTTTTTAAAACCAAAACCATAAACCAAAACCCTATAAACCAATTTTATTCTATTTCATTTTGAGATTGTGTTAGCTTGTTCTTGTGGTAGTCTAGGAACAATTTCTAGCACTAACACCCTCCATATCCTTAAATGTATATGAATACTATGTCACATTTATTGATGATTATTCAAGAAATACTTGGATACACCTTTTGAAGATTAAAAGTGAAGTGTTCGGGAAATTCAAGGAATTCAAGATGCGTATGCATGAGTTGTAAAATATTGACCCGTGTATGTATTCAAAAGTGTTTCCTAAAGGGTTATACTGGAGCATCAGGGCTAAAGTGAGTAAATGGGGTATAATGAGTCTACCTAGGGACAAGAGAAAACCATCAAGGCATGATGCATGAGGTGTAGAAAATCATGCTATAATAGTCCATATTTATGCCCTACATATAATCAATTTGCAACTTATGCACACAAGCATACAATATCCTTCAATTTACAATTTACTTTGATCTCATCAAAGTCCTGCTTGACAGCTGCGCATTATATCTCAATCATGCCTTAATATATTTGTGTATTTGACTTCAGGATTAAATCTTCTTCTAGCTAGATGCTAGACCACTTAGTTAGGATGATAACTTAAGTGTCGTCTTTTAGTTTAACTAAAGCGTCATCATGTAAAACACTTTAGTTATCTAGATATTCTTTATTAAAATGTAGTTAACTCTTTTATCATTGAAGTGAATTCTTTGAGTTATTATTAATTAACTTAACTATTCTTTATTAACATCACTGAAGTTTAACAATTCAATTTCTCCTTAATTAACTGAGGTCTTTATCAACATGAAGTGAGCAATTTGAATTCTCAGTAATCTCAATGGATCTTATCTTTATCTCTTATATTTTCTGCGTGGTCCACATGTGCCAACTTTAATTTATTTATCATATCAATTATACTAAGGATATTTGTCCAATGATGTGATCATATTTTATTACTATCGTTCCAAGTGGTCATATGTTAAAGTAATTAACTCTAGATGTGGCCAGTCTCTAGAGGAGAATTAATAGCTCATCCATCTCGAGTAGCATGGTTCGTAATACATCACACGCCATTCATGCTTCGACATGCAAAGCATTACCTCTACACATGATATCCACCTCAACACACGAGGATCCAACTTGACACACAAGTCCTTAGTATTGTCCAAAAAGATTGTGCAACATCAATATTTTGACATATCAAAGTACATTCCTCAACACGTGATGCTTAGCCTTTACACATAGGTTTCTTAGTCATCATTGAGTCCAACTCAAGAATATACTTTGAATTTCTTGAACCCAACTTAGGACCTCTAAGGCACTACCTCAATACATGAGGCCCAATCCTGATGCACAAGATTGGTTTGGAGAATGACTTGTGATGCTATAACTTTAACAAATATGTACTCTTCAATAGGGTATTTTTTTGTTTTTTTGATTTTTGTAACCAATAAAAAAAATGTTTTCATGCACACACATGTTTACGAAATGTGATTAAAATTTTCAAAGGTCATTTTTTAAATTAATAGAGAATATAATTTCCAACATAAATTTAAAAAAATATGTATTCCCTAGTGCATTTGTGTAGATTATGTTGATATATATATATTTTCAAAATTTATGAATTTATCACTAAATTATTTTATGTGCACACAATCCACTTGTTGAATTTTTCGTAAATTTACAAGAACAACCCTATCATGAAATGCAATTTTGGAATGTTTACGTCGAAGGTGTTGAAACAACAGAGATACTGTATCGACACTGTTCATTATTCCTCGTCTGTTTGTGCAATATAAAATGGGCATGTGTATGAGTCTTGTTCCTATTTTGGAAGTTGGTAAACTTCTTCTTGATTTGGTATTTTGGTGGTTGGTTAAATTATTTCGTCGGTTTGTTAATTTGAAAGCTCAACTATTTAGGTTTTATATGATGCTTGAGCTTGAAAATGGGATTTTGGGGTTGTTTGTGACTACAATTCATTCAAGAATTCCAATGGTGAATCTCTTTCCTAAGAGCAATTTAATTTGGAAATGGAGGCCTCTAAAAGCATTGGTGTCACTGATGGAGTTGACCATGGAACCCTCTCTACTGACAGTAGATACTCTCAAGGAATCCTCATTTAGTAGCTGCTGCAAATCCTTCTTGTTCTTCAAATACAAGAGTAGGTTAATCTTTCTCATCTTAGTTACACGTATTTTTTTATTTTTCTAATTCATATTATTAAACTCTTGGTTAGTGTGTTTCGCAGAGAGGATGTCATGCATCAATTGGGAAGGAATACATGGAAACATTGGTTCCTTGGAGAAAAGAAGAATGGTAATAGGAGGGAAGAAGAGATAAACATCAAGTTCAAGCCTTAAATATTCCCTACTGGATACCTCAGAGAGTTCCCATGGAATTAAGGTATCGAAACCCCATCTTTCATCCCTCTTAACAACTAGGAACATAGCTAGAGTTTTTGTTTCTTTTTCCTACACCAAAATATATTCCAATATGGAAGATGACTTTAGGGTGAAAATGACCTGGCTGATTAACATATTATCTTTCCTATACTAACATCACCTCACATAACTTTTGGTGACCTCCAATTTTTTTAGTGATTCGAATGGAAAATCTCCTTCGTGAGAGAAGTTTCAGTTATTTTGGTTTTCACATCTTATATCGATAGTGGAAAAATACCCAAATAATAATAGTCACATTTTAGCAGTGTTCATTCTCATCCTGAGGGTTTTGCAAAGCGTCAAATCTCCTCCCCATTTCAACTGATTGAAATTGACCAGAATGAGGGTTTCTCAATTAACATACATATATCTGTGGGGTATGGTATCTTGGGTATTGAAAGCATAAATATGCAATGGATGAATAGGGATTATTAGATCAATTAACAACATCACCACTTACCTTGATCAACTAGAAACTTTGATTCATGGAATAAACTCCTGATGAAAACTAGGCACCGAAAATAACTTTTGCCTGCAAAAACCATACCGCTTCATCGTGATACTAGACTGGCAGGGGGTTATGTTTAGATATTTAAACCATGAAGGATATGTCTCATGTTCATTTCTTCACAACTGGCACACATCATACTCCATATGAGCATGGAAACCAAATTGTAGTNGGGTTTATGTTTAGATATTTAAACCATGAAGGATATGTCTCATGTTCATTTCTTCACAACTGGCACACATCATACTCCATATGAGCATGGAAACCAAATTGTAGTGGTGTTGGAACATAGTATTTATGTGTATCATTTCCTAGATTTGAATTTGTTGCATTAGATTGAAATGATGGAAAATCCTAAGGGCTTATGTCTGGTCTCTCATGCTCCCAATAGATTCATGTTGGTGTATTCAAGTTTGCATCGTGGGAAGAGATAAGAGTTGAGAACTATGGCCACAGAAGAACCAGGTTTATTACCATCCATGGTTCTTGTATCTCCTGCTTTGCGCTCACCCTCGATGGAATCATCCTTTCAACTTCTAGTACTAAGGGGACTCTTTGAAAGTAAGGGATTGATGAAAATTTTAGGAAATGAGAAACATCTTGTATTTTTTTCTTTTCATATCCTATATATCATATCATTTGTGTCGGGGCATATTGCAAATATGGTTGCATTTCAACATTTTTTTTATTGAATCTCTCCTATTTGAATAGGCTATGCTTTCATCTACATGGAAGACGATCATCATGTTGAGGATGCCATCCGAGGGTTTGACAATACAAAATTTGGTAGGAAAATATATTGGCTAAATGTAGAGTGGACAAAGGTTGTTTTTTGTAATTTCTTCAAATTATTTGTCTTGGGTTTTAATTCACAAGGTTTTGATTGATAATTTTCTTAGATACAAGAAATGAAGTTAATTAGTGCATATTGTATGAAAAATAGTTCAACCCTTCAATTATAGGTTTTAAAACACTCAAACCTTACATGCAGGTTGGATATTTTCAATCTTTGCATAGTCTTGCAAATTATTTATGGCCGCAACATATGGTATAATTTTGCATGTTTTTCTAGACAAAAGTGTCACAAGCCATATGGACTAGTTAAATAAAATTAAAATTTGGTATTTAATCTCTTCTAGAAAATGTAAAATTAACATATAATGAAGGGAAGAAGGCCAGGAATAGATATGCTAACCTTGCCACGTATGAATTCTCTTCATAGCGCAGGTACTCAGAATCCATCTAATATGCAGAAAACAACAACTAGAACACAAACTTGGTACCCTAACGCTAAAATATCAATCCAAGAATGCAAGCGATTATGTTTCAGGTCATTTGTAGAAAATAACTTGTCATAATGTAGAGAGAGAGTGCATGGGAAATCCCTAGGGTTTGGAAATCTGTCTAGGGCTAAACCAAATTTAATATCTGTGAGCATTGTTCTTTATTTGAAAGGTGTAAACCGAGATTTTTTGTGTTGATCATTGAAAGGGAAATCAGAAGCCATTACAAGGTTGTCATTCTCATTTAGTGATTTTTTAGGTTTGGCCTAATTTATAAGTCTCTGCTTTTCATATTTCTTGTGAGAGAACTACGTTCTGCATATGGAAAACGATTGAGATATCAACATAATCTAGCATTTTGGATCAACATTTACAATGCTTGCATGATGCTAACATACCCCATGATTTACATGTATAGTTTTTGTTTATTTCTATAAAAATAAACTCATTAATTAGCTCTCTCAGTTTCTATTTATTTCTTTCTAAACGATTGATCTTCACTTTAGGGTGCATCTTCTTGTGACTGATGCAAATTTAACTTTTACACTTGAGAACTTTAGGCCTTCCTTGAACATGGAATGCCAAGAACCCCTCATAAGGTTGTTTCACTCATGGGAAAGGTATGGCAACAAAAAATGAAGAATGCAATCAATTGACTTTATTGCTCATTTCCTATAATAGTATCTTCCTAGATTAGACTGTGAACATTGAAGGCACCTTCCATAACTCATATAATGACAAGTTTCTCTGCTTCTTCAATCGAAACAAAATTATGAAATAATTTGTAGAATTTCATATTGCCATTATTTTGCAATCATTTAATTTATGTGAGTATTGTGATGGGAGGGTTACAAGTAGTCCTTAATGTTGGAGGGAAGTTGATAAATGCATTGGATATTGAAGATTTCATACTTAGACCACCCTTTCACTCAAAAATGTAAGTTTGTTTATGTAATAATTTTCCATTTTAGAAAAGACATTTCAAATTCTTCCAGTTATGTATCTAACTGAACTTCCCAAGTTGATTCAAATGTTAGGCCTATTGGAAAAATGAAAAATATGAAGATGAGGTTATGATGCAGAGTGCTTATGGTTTAGAGTGGTCTGAACCATATATTACCTTTGCATTGTGTTGTGGAAGTTGGTTTCTCCCGCGGTGAGTAGTAGGTCTGCACCTCAGCTTATGTGTTGTGAATAAATATTCCTATTAGTTATAGAAATGAGTGAATAAGAAAACACATGGTGTTTTTCTTGAGTCCTTGGCTTTGCAACTCAAAATTAAAATCAAATTAAAAGGTAACATAAAAAGAAAAATAGTGGTCTAAGTTGCCTGAAAATGGATATAGGTTTGCTAAACTCTTTGAAAAGTCAATATCTGAATGTGGGAAAATGGAATATTTATATATTTAGAAAATTCAGATCTCAGCACTATTATGCTCATAATTTTTCTCATAAAGTCATAAATGTAGACTGCTATGAAACAATCAAATTTGGGTTTTTGGATTGGGGGGAAGGGCTATTTTATAGGTTAAAAGGGCCTCACACTTTGCAAATTTTAATTTTAATTTTATGTTTTTTTTTAAATATGTATTTTTGGAGTATCTGCTAGCTCGACATGTTTGACAAGCTAGAAATGGATCTCGAGTAAATCCTTCTGAAAATGTATATGGAGCATATTTGTATCTAGATCTGTAGAAACACTATTCTTCGATCTAATCGAGTAACATAGATGGTGGTACCCCACACATACCACATGCACATAAGGTTAAATGATTGTTGGACTTGGTAGTGTGGTCTATATAATAGAAAATATAGGCCTTTTTGGTGAATCCCACCAACAAAGCTTTGTCGACATGGGTTCCCACTTTGTCAACACCCTGCAGTGCAATCTCCCTGAGCACCGGCCCAGACAGGTTTTACCCTACCCAATAACATCTGCGAAGAAGACGAGGTCTCACCCGAGGTGTTCAAGGGAGATCTGTCATAATTGAGTTTTCAATAGTGGGAGAGGAGGATATGGGGATCTGACGGAGGGACACCATAACTTATGCAGTCATCACACAGTATCATAATATCGCAGCATTATTCATGGAACATCATTACTCACAACGCATCAAACAGTTACAGAAATGTAGATTACATCGACATAAAAGAAACAGATCTCATTGATGTAGAAAAAAGAGACTGAATCACATCTAGATTATGCCATTGTAACAAAATAAAGTTGCATCATCATAACAAAGATCTACAACAATAGGCAAGGATTGAACCATACTCATCGCATCATATTAATCTTGTGCAAATGTACCACATTACATAATTATTCTCCAAAACTGGAGACTGCATACATCACGAAGAAACCCATATAAGATCACAATTAAGATAGAAAATTCTCCATAAAATAGATTGCACCAGATCTTATCCCATACAATCGTGCATACCATCACATACAATTTCTCACTACTACTCTTATCCAACTCTCTATCAATTGCCCCAAAATAGATCTATAAATAGGCTTATTCCTTTACATCAAGGGTCCACTACTAACTTACTTCTAACCACTACTAACCTATTGCAACAAAAATTGGTCAAAATATACATCAAATATTCAAAAAGCGGTTATTTTCCCCCTTATCTCTCTGATCTTCCCTTACGCGGTACCGCATGAGCTTGCGCAGCTTTCGCGACACTGCGCAACTCACTCATCTCAAACCCCTTGCCAACAAGCCCCCAACATAGTTTTGTGGCTCGCCCTTGAGCTAGGTTAAGTCGACAGGGTGTGTGCTGAAGTCTTGTCCTTAAAATCTACAAATTGCTGCTTAATTTCCTGAACCTGTAGCTGAACTGTATTGGAAATACTTTGACAATTAGTCAAAGTTTGCTGGATGAGGTGCTCCTCACTAGCCTTTTTATCGACCATCTGTCGATTCTCTTGAACAACCTAGGGCATGGCGACGACCTTAAAAACCAGCTGGCCATCGATTTCTTGGAATTCATTGAGCTACTCGCAGCCCTTTTGTTGGTGTTCTTATGACCGAGAAGCTCGTTGCTGTAGATCCTTTAGCTCCATGGCTCGGGTGATTTGCACCAATAGCAGCATGGCCTTCAGCGACTTCTTCAGAGTTGTCAGGTGGCCCTCTGCCTCTTGCACCTGCGCAATCAATTGATCAAGTTGCTCATCCTGAACAATACTTTGCCAAAACTATGTGGTTGCATCCATAATAGTTTTAGCCTCTGCTCCATGGTGTCGAACTGAGTGGCAATTTCTTCAATGGAGGTCTTGTGCTCTGCAACCTGCTCTGACGGCGTTTTGGGTTGCACCTGGGCCTGAAGCAACAAGTTATTATCCTGAAGTTGAACCAAATTTTCCCCCAATCGCTTGGCCTGTTCAACTGGGGTGAGCCTTGTGGTGTTCTCAGAAATGTTCTAGAAGGCATCAGAAATAGCCCGCTCAACTTTGTTGTACCGTGTGCATAGTTACACCTATTCAATAATCAGGCAGTCTTGTGCCTTCTTAAGGTCGATAATCTCTTCAACAGCCTTCCATTGCAACTCGATCTGTGTCACCTTCAACTGATTGATTTCTTGTAACTTTTTCTCTATTAACTGCACCCAAACCTAGTGCAGCTCCTCTACTTCCTTCTGTAGCTTCTTAGCAGTATTTCGGGAGTTGACATAGCCTTTATCCAAATATTTTTTCCATGCTACAAACTCCAGTGTGGCGCTATGCTGCAACTCAACCAATGTTGTAGCTGATAGTTTGTTCAGATCCAAAGTCACGCTCTGGATTGAGTGCAACTACTGGTGAAATTCTTCATTGTCGGCATCAATTGCAGTCGAGGGAACTTGCATGTTTCTAGCCCAAGGATCAGTGCTGATCAACGGGATATCCTGCAATAGAGGGATTGCCGATGGTTGTTTGGAAATAATATAAAAAATGGACTCTAGCCTATTTCTTACCATGCCAAATTCTTCATGGTTGGATTCATGGATTATCGTAGTTACAGTCGTAGATGAATCCGTGACGACTTTGATAAGCCGTTGTAGATGGTTTTCCATCCCTGATTTGGTACCACTACCCACCTCGTACTCATGACTCCATTTGGTGCGAGTCTCCTCCCACATACATTGGGTTATATCTTCAGGATCCGTTAATGACTCATTGTCAGAGTCATGGGTGCTCAATTCCTATGGGGCAGAGTCTTTAGGGACCTCTGGGGGTAGCTCCTTATCTAACTCCTCCTGACTCACCGGGACGTGCCAATCCCCTAGCCAGTCCTACACAAAAGTATCCAAATCTTTTGTAGTGACTTTATAAGGCAATGGTAGCCACTGTCGATCAGGGTCCCATGTGGCCTGAATATGAAGAGAGTGGGGTCCAATATCAAATCAAAGGATCTGCTAATACTCGGCCACTGCGTAGGGAGAAACTCAAGGAATGACAACTGCGGCAGCCTACAGCACTTCCCAATAGATCCAGAAGTGAATGGCACAGTCCGTTTGTCGACTGGGCTCTTCGAACCACCATAGGTTTTGATAACGGGCACCGTGACAAACCTTGACTACCTCAATCGCCATTGGTTGGTAGTCTTCAGGTTCCATCCAAGAAACAAGAGCGATAAGAATCAACAGCAAACTATAAGAAAAGGGCCGCCCGGTTTGAGTGGCAAGCGCATCTTCAAGCAACTGAATTAACAAAAATAAATACCAATTCATTTGTACCCCCTCGACACATTTCTGGGCACAGGCGACAACACCCAAATTGCATCGGACTAGTCGATTTCCACGTACAACCTTGCTGGTCAGAATTCTTACGCCAATGCACACCATCTATGAATTAATGTTGTCAATGCAATAAGCGTGACCATCCCATTGTAAACCTAAGTGCTCCTTTAGCTTCTTGGAAAGTTTCTTGTCTGTATCTCTTCCTCAAATATACTGCGTCGGGTCCTCCCCAGCCTTTGGCAAACTAGTAATGCTTGTAATCAAGTCGACTGTGATAGGGATCGACGTATTCAGCCAAAGCATCCCTCCATGGAAACATGCCAACATTTTCTTCACACATGCATGTGCTTCATTCAAATGGCCAAAATGGGGCATATTGATGAGCCCCAATAACCCAGACTTGTTTAACCCACTGGCCCATGGTTTCAAACGTCACTGAATGGGGTCACCAGGTTCCATAGAGGCAGATTCATATGGCTCCTCTTGGACATATTTAAGCAAGAGCAGGTCATGATCGTCAAACTTGAGCTTGATCAGTGCCGGGATGATATTGACTGAGCACATCATCCCTTCTAGCAGTGCTGGAAACTTGGGCATGTACTTCTGATTCTTCGACATCTACCATGGCTTGGCTCCTAGACACGTAGGAGAGACATATTCCAATATATCATGCACCGAGGCACCCTGAGGTTCCATAGAATCAACAGGTCCTGAGCTCAATGGCCCAGATTTTGCAGTTCCTTCTCCCCACATTCTCACAGACGTGCGAGTTTGCCTCTTCTCTAGTGGTGTAGGACTAGGTCTCTGAGTCTACTGCTTCCACTTAGGAATGGATGAAAAATCCACTAGAATAATCATGATTTCTTCTTCCATAGCCATGGGATGAACGAGGGACTCGTACTCACTGGAAATTTCTATAGCGTCAAGGTCGCTCAGCATCGCTTACCCCTCAAAACCTGAAAATACACTCAATAGCTCGACTGCACTTCACTCAACACTCTGCACAGAATTCACCTTCTACCTCTACTCTTGCAACTGAATAATTCCATCCGATGCATCCCGCACAGTGTTTTATAGCCACTTCCAATCAAAATGCATCATTATCAAATCTAACTTCACCATTATTGCCAAATCGGGTATTAAAGACACCAAATCCGCCAGTGATCTTATGCTTCTAATGGTCGGATCACCCATTAATGCGAGTCACTTCAACAAGAACTGCCAGCCTACTAGTTTAACTACCTGCATTTATTACTTGATTTTACCACCCCACAGTCCTGCAAGTGTCGCAAAGGGTTAACTGGTTACTGCTAATAATTTTAACCTTGCGTAGCCTCTCCCTCGGGGCTTGCCTTGCTTTGCTGAACTAAAATATTCATTTTTTTTTTCAACACTTCATGTGGTGTGCATCACCAGCCTCGTTCTATAGGGCTTCAAGAGACTCCCGTTAATGAGCTTCGACAACATGGTGCCATCTAATTGTTGTAATTGAAATGCACCACCAGATGTAATGGTCTGAATAAGATAGGGACCTAACTAGTGTGTTTATAACTTACCTAGATGCTTAATGAACTTACTGTCATATAACAACACCAAATATCCTATCGCAAACTATTTATGCTTAATATGGCGATCATGCCATGCCTTCTCTCGATCCTTCACAACCTGTTGCTAGAAGGCTGCGATGATACGATCTTCTTCAAGATGAACCAAGTGCACAACATGTTCTTCTAAGGTCGTTGCATCATCCATGCCCATCGTTGCGGCAATGCACAATCTAGGAATGATATACTCCATAGGCATGACTGCCTCTTTCCCATAAACCAACTTGGTCAGCGCTATCTCCAAAATTTTGTTGAAGGCCTCAACAGTACCATTTTCCTATGGGTGGTATGGTGTACTCCTCTTATGTTGTATCTGGAGCTCCTTGGTTAGCGCTTGTACCATCCAGTTGACAAAGTGACTTCCCTGGTCATTCATTAGGATTCTAGGACACCCAAATCGCATCACAATGTTCTCAAAAATAAATCGTATTGCTGTTGTAGTGGTACAGTCAATGACTGGTGCATCTTCCGCCCACCGAGTCAGGTAGTCAATTGCAGTAATAATATAGTGGGTGCCAGTGCGCTTACTTGGTGGATTGATAGGACCCAAAAAGTCTATAGCCCATTTATCAAATTGTTTTAGAGTCACCTATGGAACTAGGGGCATCTCATCCCTCCGTGATGGTTTACCAACCCATTCACCATCACAGCTCCTTGCATAGATTGCGGCATCATTATGCAACATGGGCCACCATAGCCCAACACGCAACACTTTTCGTGTAGTACCGCGGCCTCCATAGTGACCTCCTGCGATCCATGCATGTGCTTCTTCTATATTTGGACCCTTCTCATGCGGTAAGACACACCATTGCAATATTTCATCCAGTCCAAGTTTATATAACTGTCTAGCAATTAGTTGACAATCGGAGGCTCTGACAACCAGCTGCTTCTTTTGGCTAATCGACATGTATGCTGGGGAGACACCAGTAGACATAAACTAAATGATTGGTGCATAGTGATCATCTACGACATCAACCTGAAACAATTGTGCATCTAGAAAGCCATCATCAATATTGGTTGGTTCTTCACCATTTACAATACACGACAGATGATCCGGGCCAGCATTCAACTGTCCCGGCTTTACCACTATTTCAAAATTAAACTCTTGCAACAAAGAAACCACCTACAGATTATCCCCCGCAACATAGGATTATTGACTAGGTATTGTAGAGTAGAATGATCAGTGAACATCTTGAAATGTCCTCCAAACAAATAGTGCCTGAATTTTTGCAGAGCATAAACCATCGTCAAGCCTTCCCTTTCGGTCATGGTATAATTTTGTTAAGAAAGTGATAAATTTCTATTGGCATATGCTATTGGATGATCCAAGTCACCTTCTCTTGCCTGCGCAAGAGAAACCCTCGGTGAAGTAGAGGCACATTGAATTCTTTATTCCAATCAGGAAAAAACAGGATTGGTGTAGAGGCCATCTTGGCCTTCAGGGTGTCAGAGCTTCCTTGAAATTCCAGATTCCATTCAAATTCATCGTCTTTATTTAATAGATTTTCCATGGGAGCAGTAATCACAGCGTATCCTCTCATAAAATTGTGACAGTACTCTGTATGTCCCAATGTTTCCCAGAGAATCTTTACATTCGTTTACAGTGGTAAACTGAGGATCAACGCAATCTTTGCTGGATCTACCAACAGACCTTCCTTGCATACGATGTGCCCAAGAAGCATGCCAAAGGGTGCACAGAAAATACATTTTTTTGAATTCAATGTAATCTGATGTTGTCTACACCATTCCAACATCAATTGCAGATTGTCCAAATGGTCTCTAATCAGGCCATAGACGGTCCAGTCATCCATATATACCTGCAAGAATTTTTGAATAAAATATTTAAATATAGCTACAACTATGCGGGAGAATACAACGGGTGCATTCTTCATCCCAAATGGCATGATGGTGTATTGGAAGCAACCCCACTTGGTGACAAATGTAGTCTTATGGTGATCCTCCTTCGCAATCTGAATCTGGTGGTATCCTGAAAATCCGTCTGTGAAGGAATATATCTCCTGGCTGCCTACACCTTCCAGGACTTCATTTGTAAAAGGGGTCAGGAACGCATCATGTACACATACATCATTCAACCTTCTCATATCGATACAAATGTGGATTTCACTAGCCTTCTTGTCTTGGACCACCATCGGGCTTATCCACTCTGATTTTTCTATAGGTTCAATGATCCCAACATCAAGCATCCTATCAATCTCAGCTTTCACGCGATCCTTGTATCACGGGTTTAGTCTATACGCCCTCTGGTGGACTAGTTTTGCATCTGGATTGAGTGGAATCTTCCTTTCCCCCAGGTCGCCAAGTATCACCTTCATCTCTGAAAATCACATTGGAAAAATGTCCTGGAATTCATGCAGTAGATATTTTGGCCATCGTCTCTTCACCCCAATAGTCTCTGACATTAGGAAATTTTGGATTTTCTACCGACCCAATGTTAAATTTCTGGATCCTCAGTGGCTCATTCATCGAGTCCGGTATGCTGGGATTTGTGACACCACAGCTTCCTTCGGAATCTGGAATATTAACATTTCGCAGCTCGTCATCATCTTCAGGTTCCCCGGACAAGTTGTAGCACACCATCATGGATTGGATGGAGAAATTTTCATGAGGATCAGCAAGGTATGCAACAGGGATGAATTTTAGTACTACATTGCGGATAATGTGTAAATAATTACATACCTTGGGGTTTGCATCCTAGAAGCTAAACGTTTGCATAAAGTAAACTGAAAACTCCTCCTAAGTGGTAACGGTTATGCGCAATTCTGTTGCCACATACCAGGATCTTGGAATCTCTTCTAGAGTATAGACAAAAGCGTGAACCCACTCATCTCTGGGTCATGATGTCCATAATTTCTGACACTGGATCAAATAAATGGTGGGTTATTTCGTCTGTCATATCTCCCAGCATGATAGACCTCTACATCTTCAAAGTGAACCATCATCAACCTGTTGCACTGCTCCCAGCCATGGATCGTATGCTTGTGTGTCACCCACCATTGAGCCAGAGTAGCCTTCAGTGCTACATCAATATCTAGTATCCTTTGTGGTTCAAACACCTTATCTTCAAATACCTAAAAGGATTTCGATAGCCCTGACAGTCCTTCATAAATAGGCAGCTCGATTGTCTCCCTCACACCATGTCGAAGAGACTGTGTAATCAACCCACATTTTCTGAATGATATTTCATGTAATCGATTCTGCCAATTTTCTAGAGCATCTTAAGAATCAAATGACGTGGAATTTATGCTTTACCATCTAAGTTCACCATCCACTATAGGATGGATGTATTCCTTGGAGATGTTGTAAGCATGATCCCAACTTCTCCTGACTTCATCCTTTACAAGTTCGATATATCACCGCCCTTCCTTAGGGTCCATAGGAGCAATGACCCTAACATCCTAGTTTTCAAATGTCATAACACGTTTTTTGAAGTTGATAATGGCCATTCTATCATTATCACATCTAATTCCTAGCAGCACAGGATAGGAACCACCATCTCCTACAACTTCTATCACATCAAAGTCAACACATGTTTTCATACCTTCAATTTCGACAACCAAGTTTAAAACCCGACCAATGGGATGAACCTTCTCCTGGTTTACTAAATGCAGTTGTACTGGTGACCATCCCAATGTTGGATTTCCCATCAATTGCCAAGTTTTCCTTGTTAGGATGTTTACATATGAACCAAGGTCCAAAATGACAGATTCAACCTCATAATCTCCAATCTGGACATTGATCCTCATCTCCTTGCCGATCTTCCTTTTTTACAAGGAATTCACAGTAGAATCCTTCACTATATTATCCAAGAGGTGCAATAATGTCTCAAGCTTGATAAGGGCGTCTGAGTCCCTCATCAGCGATAGACAACTTTCAAAGAACTTGCGTAGGGTACCATGCTTCTGCGATGGTCCTGCTTCTACGGAGGGGTCGAAAGCAGAAGGCATATCAAGAATTGGTAACTTACCTGGATTTCTCCTGATTACATCCTTTGCGTCAAAGAATATATCTTTCTCTATCACATGAATATCAAATGCGACCTTATTCTTACCAGCAAGATGAACTTGTATCCGTGGTCTATCATCTTCAGTTATCGCACCAGCGTGAGTGACAATCCCCATGTCGACATCCTTCATCCATGGCTCAGCCTGAATAGTGGCCACTATCGATCCCTGGGTTAAGTTCAAAGGTAGGTTCTTATGCAATGGCTGATTCATCAATTGGTTCTATGTTTGAGGTGAGTTCTGAGTCTGATTTTGTGGTGGGACCTGGTTCTACATTATTGGCTGGTTCTGTACTTGGAATGTGGGCAGATTCTAATTCTGCGTATTCTGTAACTGAGGAATTTGTCCCGCCTGCCATTTTGCAATCAATTGAGGGAAACTTTCAACATTATGATCTTTGGCTACATAGTGTGTGCACTGTGCATTAGGGCACTCCCTCTGGTAATGCCCAAATACCCCACAAGTGTAGCACTGGATTGATTCATGACCTCATCCTCCTACACAGCCAAATCCTCCTCCTTGACCTTTGAACCCTCTGCACAATCCTTCTCGGAATCCTCCTTGCAGATACTGTGGTGGGTTAGGTTCTTGCTAAACATATTGCACTGCTTGAACATATTGTGGTTGATCATACTATGGTCGCGGTGCCTGGTTATACTGTGGTTCGACCACCATTTGTGGTTGTGGTGCGAATTGCGGATGTGCTATAAACTATTGTTGTGGTTGCGTAGGGACAAAATGCAACGGAGGCGATGGAGTATACGGTACTTGTACTACTAGTTGTGCTACTTGTAGATATGCTTATGCTGGCCGCAGGTCCTCCCCTTTCACAAAGTATGAATCATACATCCTTTCCTGGAGAAAATAATAAGCACGGCAGTTTTTGTCATCATGTCCAACAAACTGACAAAATGCACAGTACAAACCTTTTGCTGTGGTAACCATCTTCTGCATGTAATCACAGTTCTCGTGTCGATGCCCATAGACCTAACAAATGCGACACCATGGTGCACTAGCACCACTCAACCGATTGGGGGCTCTTGACAGCAAATACTTCTGAAACGTCGGGCAGGTATCCTTGGTATGTTCGCTTGCATGGAAACGGGTGTACCAAATATCATCACAATATTCCTTAGCCTTTTTTATGTCTTGCAATTGCAGTGTCAAATTGGCCAACTGTGCCTAAATTTGATTCATTCCAACGGCAGTTTCCCTTGCTGACGATGCCTCCAATTTCATTGCGGTCTCCAAATCCTTGCTTTGCATTGCAATCTTTTGCTGCATTAATGGTTTTTGGATATGAGGGACAAGTGTCATGATAAACCATTCTTTATGCTGAACCTCGCTCATCTGAAAACTAAACCGAGCCATCAATTCCTTAAATCGTTGATCAAGATCCCAAATCGTTTCATTGGGGAATTGTTTGATCTCTTTTAATTCAATAATGTACTGAGCTTTGAACTTCGGCTTCTTAAATTCCTTAAATATCCCTGTTCTAATTTCGTCCAATGTTTTTGCAGTACCTCCCTAAGGTACTCGTGTGAATCTCATAAAACATTCCAATGCGCGGCCCCTCAAAGTAGTGGCCAACTGACTTTTCTTGACATCATCATCGATAGTGTAGGAATATATTAAACCCACTCACAACTTAGGATAAAATAATTAATCATTATTTGATTAATTATTCACCCACTAGCTTAATTAGTTGGCATCCACTTGCACCTTAAAGTCAATACATGCCATCTATATCCTAGGAATGATTTATTTCTAATTTTGGGTTGATCTTGACCACCTTTTGACCATCCAGAATTAGTATACAGGACTTTACAGCAGATTCTGCTTTAATCTACTTTTCCTACTTTTCTATGGATAAGATAAAAGCTGGTCAACTAGGAAACTGGGAGCTTTTGTTTCCAACCCATCCTCCATTAGTTTTTCTCCATTTTCTAGGATTAGCATGTTATTTCCATCTCCTTGACAACTCACTCATGATTTTGCCAACTCATGAGGTCCTTGATAGATTTGGTAAGTGCTTTATCCACCTATGGGGGTTTTGCTATATTTTGGTAAGTCAACCTTTTGAGCTTTATGAGTTGTTTCCATACAATTCAATTTTCCTATGAGGGATGTACTATTTATGTACACTATTATTCATCATTATTCAATGAAAGGATACACACCAATATTCATCTCTTCATTCATGTGATTCAGTCTCTTTTCTTCTCTCTTATTTTCATGTGTATGCTTGTGAGAATTCTTAGTAGAAAGATCTATTTCCTGTGCTTCTTCTTAGCATCATTGCTCATAGAATTGATCTATTATTTCTACATGGTATCAGAGCTACAAGGTTGATCAAGTTCTACAGAGTTGAGGAGCGCTTCCAGTCTCCTATCCCTCTCTGAAGAAGAGCTTGTCTAGCTTACAAGATTTTCTCCTAGTTTGTTTTGCAAGTTGCAGAGAGTATCTACTAGAGCATATCAACAAATTCTATATCAATTCAAAAGTTCCTCTACTATCTCCTTTCAACTATGCTGATTGGAATCCAAAGATGAGTGCATACTTGAAGAGGCAATGTCTCTTTGATGTCTCCATTGGTGCATTGAGTGAACCTGAGTCTTATGAAGAGAAGATTGATTGGCTAAATAATTGTGATAGAGCTTATGGAATTATGTGTTTGGGAATGTATCCAAATATATATCATCTCATAGATTCCGCTGAATTTCCATTTGAGCTTTGGAAAATTTTGGACAAAGCTTTTGGTTTGCAGGAAATTGAGGATGAAGCATGGAGCGAACCTAGCATATCCTCTTGTTCTCTTTCTCAAGATTTCTTGGCCTCTACATTCTCTAATGAAGTTGATCATGATGAAGAATTTTCTCATACAGTTCATGTTGCTTCTTCCCTCTTTCATTCGAATGCTTCCTCCTTCAATGAAGAAGCAAATATTGAAGAGCCATCTTTTCTGTGTCTCTTTGAAGGTGATTTTTCTTCTTGTGATACTAATGATGAAAAAGAAGTAACATATGGAGCTGCTGCTGATATTGATGTTGATTATGATCCTATAACCCATTCATTGTTATCTAAATCTCCTATCTTATATTCTGATATCTCTGTGCCATATTCTTCACACCTTGTGCATACCTCTCTCATTGATGGTGCGCAACCCAGTGATTTCCAGGATGTTTGCTTAGCCAAATCAAGCCTTATCTGTGCCATACCACTTACCTTACTTGATCTCATGTGCTTGAGCATATCCTCCTTTGTTCTTGGAATCAATACTCAGAGCCTTCTTGAATATTTTGAACATCTCCTTATTTCCTCCTTTCATACAAAGGATTCATTACCAGTGTATTCCCATGAGTCTGTTGATATGGTTATATGTGATCCTTTGGATTATGATTTAGAAGAATATTTGCAGGTTGATACACATATAATACCACCATCCATACCATCTACCATACCTCTGTATAATCCAAAGACTATACAAATCCCAACCTCACTAGTTGATTCCTCATTGGTCTCTTATGCAGTGATATTTATCTTACATGATTTGAAGTCTTTCCTAACTTTCAGTGGCTAGTTATTCATGAAATTAGTCATATATAGAATGATATTAAACATGTTTGGATCTATTCTAAACACTTATGGTTAAGATATTATGCCCATCCATCATTCAGATTTTTACACCTATCAGTTTTCCCCAGTTGCTCATAATTTTCCTAGTCTAGCCCTATATCCTCATGGAGCCATTGAGGCCTTTGTCCTTGCTGTTCCATATGTTACTATTTCTTATATATCAGAGTTTTATCAGCATCGTATCAGATCTATACAGGTGCTACATCAGATTGGAATATTGACATGTGATTCACATCCCAATTTTGCAGCTATTCAGGGACTCTTAGGTGTGAAATAAATTGTCTTAATTTTTGTACTCTTTGGAAAGGAGTATGCACAGATCTCTTTTCCATTTCAGATTATGTTTGTAGATCATAGTTTGACAATAGAAAGAAGCATTCAGATAATGCTCCTACTTCATCAGTTGATGAGATACAAGGAGTCTCTCCTCTTCCTTCTTGCAGGCTCTACACTCCAGCGCATGATCATGGAGTTCATGATTTCTTCAACATGTCCTTCATCCAGAAGCAGTTCAGTCAGCTCATTAAAGTGAAGATGAAGATATGTTGAAGACACATTTCAAATTCTGTGCCTTGTCCTATCTTGAGGGAGGATTTTCCCCATGTGGTTTTGCCTCTTTCCTCACTTTTATGGACATAATAATTGTTAAAGGGTGACCATAGCCTTATTGCTGGGCCCTATATGCATCCATATGCATCCATAATTTTTGTCATACCATCATAAAGTCAGACTTATAGGGGGGTGTAGGAATATATTAAACCCACTCACAACTTAGGATAAAATAATTAATCATTATTTGATTAATTATTCACCCACTTGCTTAATTAGTTGGCATCCACTTGCACCTTAAATTAAATACATGCCATCTATATCCTAGGAATGATTTATTTCCAATTCTGGGTTGATCTTGACCACCTTTTGACCATCCAGAATTAGTATACAGGACTTTATAGTAGATTCTGCTTTATTCTATTTTTTCTGCTTTTCCTACTTTTCTACGGATAAGATAAAAGCTAGTCAACTAGGAAACTGTGAGCTTTTGTTTCCAACCCATCCTCCATTAGTTTTTCTCCATTTTCTAGGATTAGCATGTTATTTTCATCTCCTTGACAACTCACTCATGATTTTTCCAACTCGTGAGGTCCTTGATAGATTTGGTAAGTGTTTTATCCACCTATGGGGGTTTTGCTATATTTTGGTAAGTCAACCTTTTGAGCTTTATGAGTTGTTTCCATACAATTCAATTTTCCTATGAGGGATGTACTATTTATGTACACTATTATTCATCATTATTCAATGAAAGGATACACACCAATATTCATCTCTTCATTCATGTGATTCAGTCTCTTTTATTCTCTCTTATTTTCCTGTGTATGCTTGTGAGAATTCTTAATAGCAAGATATATTTCCTGTGCTTCGTCTTAGCATCATTTCTCATAGCATTGATCTATTATTTCTATAGATAGTTTGTCGAGCAGTCCATATCGCTTCACATAAGAACCAGTACTACTCTAGATCGTCGGTGCCATTTCCATTGAAGATCGATAACTTCATTTCATCTCCCGCCATTCTGGACCTTCTTCCTCCTACTGGAGCTCAATTACTAGACTGTTGCTGACATGTCGAGCAAGTCGACGTAGGATGCACATTCCTTCCTTATGGTGGAGTAGTGCACAGAGGAGTAGGCATGTTACTATTAGGTTTTGATCTTGTCGTTCTTCCGGGCATATCCTGGGTCTGTATTTCATCATTGTCACAAAAAGTTCCCTTCGTCCCATGTGGTTTTTCTTCACAGTATTGCACTTCGACTTCAGCGGGACCTTCACCCATCCTCTGCCTCTTTTCTTGAAACCTTGCTCCTCCCCTCGTACAACCACTTATTTCTTCGGTGACCTTTACATTCTCACCAGAACTCATGCCCATCTACCCCTTGCTTCCTTATGCATTTCCCCCCTATTTGTTGCAGTTCCTACATCCCCCGCACACCACATTTCCATTACTCCTGGTCCATCTTTAGGATACCCTTTTCATAGATTAGTTTCTTAATCGACAGTTGTAGCGACAATAAGAATCTTCCATGTGGTCCACTGAAAAACTCCCTTTCTGCTTCGCTAAAATATTTATTAGTATCAACGACAAACTCGGTGATGTATCCTTCTAAAATACTATCCAACCATACCTCGACTTCCCGCGATGCCTTGTTACTAGTTTCTTGCAGTTCTTGGATCAATTATGGGGTCCTGGATGTTGGCTCTCCTCCTTGAAAGTTTGTCTTCCGCTTAGCAAAATTCACCAACCATTCATGCAAGAGCATATGGAATTCACAAAAGAACCATTCATGAGGACCGTCGTGGATATATCTATCCAACTAGCGGCCCGTTGACTTCTTAGGATTCTGGTTTTCAACTTCATCAAAATCCCACAACTTCATATCAAACCATCCCTCGATCTCTGATCGAGTTGGATGCCAGAACATATCCCCCTCTTATTTGCAACCAGGTACCGACATCAAAACCATTTGTTGGCAAAGCCCACCAACAAAGCTTCATCGATAGGGGTTCCCACTATGTCGATGCCCTGCAGCACAATATCCCTGGGCACTGGCCCAGATAGGTTTTACCCTACCTAGCAACGTCTATGGAGTAGATGAGCTCTCACCTGAGGCATTCAAGGGAGAGCTGTCAAAACCTAGTTTTTGATAATGGGAGAGGAGGATATGGGGATCCAATGGAGGGACACCATAACTTATGCAATCATCACACAATATCACAATATCGCAACATTATTCATGGAACATCATTACTCACAACGCATCAAACAGTTACAGAAACGCAGATTGCATCGACATAAAAGAAACAGATCTCATTAATGTAGCAGAAAGAGACTGAATCACATCTAGATTATGCCATTGTAGCAAAACAGAGTTGCAACATCATAACAGAGATCTACAACAATAGACAAGGATTGAACCATACTCATCGCATCATATTAATCTTGTGCAAATGTACCACATTACATAATTCTTCTCCAAAAATGGATACTGCATACATCACGAAGAATCCCAGATAAGATCACATTTAAGATAGAAAATTCTCCATAAAACGGATCCCACTAGATCTTATCTCATACAATCGGGCATACCATCACATACACTTGCTTACTACTACTCTTATCCAACTCTCTGTCAATTTCCACAAAATAGATCTATAAATAGGCTTATGCCTTTACATCAAGGGTCCACTACTAATTGACTTCTAACTGCTACTCACCTATTGCAACAAAACTTAGTCAAAATATACATAAAATATTCAAAAAGTGGTTATTTCCCCGCTTATCTCGTCGATATTCCCTTGCACAGTACCGCGTGAGCTTGTGCAGCTGCCGCGACATTACGCAACTCACTCGCCCCAAACCCCTTGCCAACAGGCCTCCAATCTACCTTTTAGTTTTAATTCAATTAGTTTAAATTGTACAACAATTTTTGAGTAAATCCATCTATTGTGGCATCTCTCAAACTTTGCATTTGAATGAATATATTGCATTATGGTGGAAGTTGTATTCTCTTATTGTAATTAGTTACTAGTGTTTAATTTAGAAAAGATTAGGATCCTCATCCCTTAATGAATTCAGTATGAAAAAAGATTGAAGGAGAAAAGAAGCAATTCAATGTACACTGATCAAAAATTCATTGTGAAATTGAACAACCTGCTGATGTAATTGTAAATTCAGAATGTATTCACTTGTATTTCTTATGTATTGTAACTTGATGTTTATTCTGGGATGTATTTGTAATGTACTTGAGTCATGTCATGCCCCGAATTTCCTATCAGGAAGTTTCTACAATGTAAACAAGTCATGTCAAGTCAAGGTGGTTAACCCTCCTATTGTCTAAGGGTTAAAGTCCCCGCAGTTCCGGGGCACTAGGTTTATTAGACTCACCTAGTGAAGTCGGCCCTAGTTGGGTTTAGTTAAGTTGGGAATTAGTATAAATAGAGAGCTATCCTATCTATTTATCACACACTCACTCACACTCAGTTGTAGCGCATAGCTGAGGAAGAGAAAGACACTGGGGCAAGGAAGAAAGAGGTTACTGCTGTCGGGAGATCATCTTAC
The DNA here is from genome assembly GCA_001517045.1 of Pseudotsuga menziesii. Lineage (NCBI taxonomy): Eukaryota > Viridiplantae > Streptophyta > Pinopsida > Pinales > Pinaceae > Pseudotsuga > Pseudotsuga menziesii. The sequence goes on from LPNX010294121.1 coordinate 233,357, forward strand.
TATTTTTGGGTTTCACTTTGGTGCTGATCCTATCTCTGAGGAATTTGTAGGGTTTTCTCCATTTATGGTTTCCCCGAGGAAAAACACTATGTTCATTGTCTCTTATGTTTGATTGTTGTGCTTGTTGTTCTCTCAGTTAAAGATCCTAATGTTATTCTAGCTTAATGTTAAAAATCTAACATGGTATCAGAGCTAACCTGAGAAAAAGACACTGTGCAGCTACGGGAACTAGGGATTCCTATTTTGTGGATCTCTCTCCACATATTTTTATCAAAATTAGAGTGGAATAACTCTCCTCCCTAGGGCACATCTTTCTGTCGAAGCAAAATCCAATTCTGAGGTTTTTTAGTTTTGGACCCTACATTACTGCCGAAAATTAGGGCTTTTCACAGAAGTGGAATTTTTCAATGAGTCCAGGCCTGGATTGATCTCCTCCCCAAAATTGAAGTTAGGGATCAAATTGAAAGCATTTGGTTGGACAGAACTCCAGAAAAGAAAAACCTTAATCTGCTCCTGAACCAACACTATAGGATTTCAGCTCCAAATCTAGATTCGACATCTTGACCTGGTAAGATCTAAATCTTTTGTATTTCCATTTGAGGTTCTTAGTTAAGATGTCTCATCATACCAAGCTTGATGAAAAGATTGAGGGAGCTGATAACTTCTGAGCCTGGAAGTATAGGATCTCCCTATTCCTGGAAGAAAATGAGTTGGACTCCTACATCCATGAGGAGGTTCCAGTTCCAGAGGGAGATGAGGCCAAGGCCTTACATAAGAAGAAGTTGGTTATGGAAAAGAGGATCATTGCAGATTCCATCAAGGATCACCTCATTCCATAGGTGTCCTCCCTCAAGACTCCTAAAGCCATGTTTGATGCCCTAACCAAACTGTTTGAAGGGAAGAACATCAATCGGAAGATGACTCTAAGGAACCAGTTGAAGAATGTCAATATCTAGAATGAGGAGACCATCCAGTCATACTTCAAAAGGGTATCCTAGATCAAATAACAACTGGAAGTAGTAGATGAAGAAGTGGAGAATGTAGAAATTGTGATGACAACTTTGAATTGCCTCCCTAGGTCATGGGATTTGTTCATCCAAGGAATCTGTGCTAGGAAGAAGTTAGTCAAGTTCAGTATACTGTGGGAAGAATGTTCTCAAGAAGAAGCTCGGATAGCAGCTCGAGAAGAAAAGATGGGAAGTGAAGATCAATCTCTCACAGTACACTCCAAGAAAGGAAGAAGGGAAAAGCATCATCACCAACGTAAGCATTCTCATAAAAAAAGGTTCATCTAAACTCAGATGTTATACATGCGATGAAATAGGACACTTTGCTATAAATTGTCCCATGAATAAGAATCGATCCAAGAAGAAGAGGAACTCCAAAAGAAGACATCATGCTCACACTGCTGAGGATGATGATCCTCCTTGAAAGACGGTAAAACAAGAAAGTGAAGACTCTTCAAGTGAAGATGAATATGTTCTGATCTTCACTCTCACGGGAATTGTCACTCATGGAAGCAAAGATTGGCTTATTGACAGTGGGGCTTCCAAGCACATGATAGGTTTCAAGGAATCCTTTGAGAAACTATCTGAACATAATTCACCCCATAAGGTGAAACTTGGGGATGACTACCAATATCCTATAAAAGGTAGTGGTGAATTCTCCTACAAGATAGACTCTAAAAAGTCTATGAAAATGAAGGATGTCTTATTTGTACCAGGACTAAAGAATGATATTCTATCCATATCAACATTAGATGCAAAAGGCATGAGGGTTGCATTTGTATATGGCCAAGAGGAAAGACTATTGATGATGTAATAGTAATTGGAGAACAAGAAGGAGGATTATACAAATTGAAGGGCCATCCAGAACAAGCTTTGGTCCATGACACAGTATATCCAAATGAACTTTGGCACAGAAGGCTTGCACATGTGCACTACAGAGCACTACCACTTGAAAGCAAAGTTGTTGAAGGTCTTCCAGAAATTCAAGCAAAACATGAAGGAGTCTGCAAAGGATGTGCAAAAGGAAAAACACAAAGAAGACATTTCCAAGTAGCAAAAGCAAAGAAAAAGGAATCTTGGAAATCATCCACTCCAATGTATGCGGACCAATGTCATCAAGTTCTCTAAGCATGTATGTCTACTATGTTTATTTTATTGATGACTTTTCTAGGAAGACATGGATTTACTTCATGAAGAACAAAGATGAAGTGTTCAGCAAGTTCAAGGAATTCAAAGCCTTGATCGAGAAACACACAGAAAAGAAGATCAATACTTTTCAATCAAATAATGGTGGAGAATTCACATCAAATGAATTCAAAGACTTATGCAAAGAATTAGGGATTAAGAGGGAGTTGTCCACTCCTTATAATCCACAACAGAATGAGGTTGCAGAAAGGAAGAATAGAACTATCATGGAAGTTGCAAGAGCAATGCTTCATGATCAAGATCTTCCTATGCATATATGGGCAGAAGCTGCTAGAACAGCAGTGTATGTACAAAACCATACTCCACACAGAGTATTCGAGAACAAGACTCCTGAAGAATTCTTCTCCGGAAAGAAACTAGAAGTCATCCATCTCAGAATATTCAGCTGTCCAGTGTAAATACACATTCCAAAAGAGAAGAGAACAAAACTAGATCCTTCAGGAAAGAAGGGTATATTTGTGGGATACTCTGAAAGCTTGAAGGCTTACAGAATATACTTCCCAGGATTCAAGAAGATCAACGTCAGTAGGGATGTAACATTTGATGAAGACTCAGCTTACAACAAATCCATAGAGAGACCCATTGAAGATCTTGAAGAAGCAGAAGCACCCAAAATTCATGATACAACCATGAATGAAGAAACTCAAGAAGAAGATCGAGAATTTGAAGAACCACAAAGACCTATAGATCCACCTCAGAAGAAGAATCCTCACAAGAGGAAACCTGCTTGGATAGGAGAAATTATCTAAGGTGCAGAAAGATATGGGGCTCCAGAAGAGAATCACAGATAAAGAAAGAGAACCAGATCCTGCTCCAGATATGTAGCTTTACTATGTGATGTTATCAATAAAGAAACTTCCAACTATGAAGAAGCGGTAGAACAAAAAGAATGGAAGGATGCTGTGATCAAAGAGTATCAATCGATCATGAAGAATGATGTTTGGGATGTTGTCCCAAGACTAGAAGGGAAGTCAGTTGTAACTTCCAAATGGATCTACAAGATCAAGCATGCTGTAGATGGTAGCATAGATAAATACAAGGCAAGATTTGTGGCTTGTGGCTTCTCACAGAAGGAAGGAATAGATTATGAAGAAACCTTTGCACCTGTAGCCAGATACACTTCCATCAGATCGGTACTTGCTTTGGTTGCAGTGATGAAATGGAAGATACACCAAATGGATGCCAAGACTTATTTCTTGAATGGTGTAGTGGAAGAGGAAGTGTATGTAGAACAGCCACTAGGTTTTGAGACACATGATAGGGAGTCTCATGTGTGCAGATTGAAGAAATCCCTGTATGGTTTGAAATGGGAACCCAGGACTTGGTACAGCAGAATTGACAGCTTTCTATCCAATTTGGGCTTTACCAAGAGTAAAGCAGATTCCAACCTTTACTACAAGGTTGAAGATGGAAACCTAGTAATGCTCCTACTGTATGTAGATGATTTGTTTGTAACAGGTATGGATGGATTGATTGTTGATACGAAGAGAAAGCTTGCTGCCGAGTTCAAAATGAAGGAATTGGGTATGCTGCATTATTTCCTAGGCATGGAGGTGTGGAAAAATGCGAATGGAATTTCCATTGGACAAGGGAAGTATGCAGTAGAGATCCTGAAGAAGTTTGGGATGATGGACTGAAAGGCCATGACCACACCTATGGCATTGAACCTGAAGCTATTGAGTGATGCTTCATCAGAGATGGTTGATGCTATGATGTATCATCAGATGATTGGGTCCTTGATGTACCTGATGAACATGAGACCAAACATTTTCTTTACTGTGAACACCTTGAGCCAGTTCTTGATAGATCCAAGACATGTTCACTTAATTGCAGCAAAGAATATTCTGAGGTACCTAAGGGGTACAATTGATTATGGGCTCAAGTACGAGGTGAATCAGAAGATTAACCTGGAGGGTTATGTTGATTTATATTGGGCAGGCAGTGCCATCGATAGGAAGAGCACTTCAAGGTGTTGCTTCAGTATGGGATCAGGTGTGATCTCTTGGTTTAGTAGGAAGCAATCCTGTGTGGCACTGAGTACAGCTGAAGAAGAGTATGTCATAGCTTGTTCAGCTAGTTGTGAGGTAGTATGGCTGAGGAAGCTACTATTTGATTTATTTGATCTCCAGATGGATGCTACTTGTATACATTGTGACAACCAGAGTTGGGTGAAGTTGTCAGAGAATCTAGTGTTCCATGACAAGTTGAAGCATATCGAGATCAAGTATCACTATATCATGGATATGGTGCAGAGGGGAGCAATGAAGCTCCAGTATGTTACGACAGAGGAATAGATAGCTGATGTGTTGACAAAGCCATTGGCTAGGGTGAAGTTTGAGCACTTCAGGGAGAAGCTTGGTGTTCTCTAGATCGAGGTTTCCTCCAAAGGGAAATGATGAGACCCAGAGCCATTCTGACATGGTGAGAGGATTGGTTCCTTCCATGGTCAGATGTAAGGGTTGATCCATTCTGTCATGGTGAGGATTGGTTCCTTCCATGTCAGATATGAGTGCTGAGCCATTCTAATGTGACTATAGGATTGGTTCCTACATGATCAGAAGTAAGCCTTGAATGCCATTCTTGGAATGGAGGCACCTGGTCAGTTACCAAGTAGCTCAGTCTGGGACTAGGGGCCATTCTAATATGACTGTAGGATTGATTCCTACTTGATCAGATGTGAGTGCATTCCCTTTTGAACATGCATTTTGGATTGGTTCCTCACATGTGTCGGATGTAAGTGTAGAGCCCTTTCGAACATGTATGTTGGATTGGTTCCTCACATGTGTCAGTTGTAAGTGCGGAGCCCTTTCGAACATGTATGTTGGATTGGTTCCTCGCATGTGTCGAATGTAAGTGCAAATCCTTTTTGAACATGTATGTTGGATTGGTTCCTCACATGTGTCAAATATAAGTGCTAAGCCTTTTTGAACATGTATGTTGGATTGGTTCCTTGCATGTGTCAAATGTGAGTGTTGGGCCTTTCTGACAGGGTCATGGGATTGGTTCCCACATGATTAGATGTGAGTGTTGGGCGTGCCTTTCTGATATGATTATAGGATTGGTTCCTACATGATTAGATATAAGTGCTGGGTGGGCCACTCTGACTTAGGGTCAGATATAAGCGGTGAAGAAGACCTACATGGAGGCTAGGCCTACAACCAACATGAAAAAGGGCTAGCTCTGTAGAAATTCTTGTGACAAGAAGAATCATGAGATAGAAATTGTGAAGATTCAGTGTTGATGATCCAGCAGAGATGATCCAGATCCAGAGATTATGCTCCAGAGATGATCCAAATCAAGGCATGATCCAGATCTAGTGATGATGATCCAGATCGAGTGATGATCTAGATCCAGGTGAAGATGACTTGAAGATGAAGGTGACTTGAAGATAGAGATGACTTGAAGGTGAAGATGATGAATACTCGATGATGATCCAGATGATACAGAGAAGAATACTTGTGCTCATAAATTGTGTCAAGAGAATACCTTCCTACTTAAGAGGGAGTGTTGGTGTAATTGTAACTTCGGAATGTATTCACTTGTATTTCTTATGTATTATAACCCGATGTTTATTCCAGGATGTATTTGTAATGTACTTGAGTCATGTCATGCTCCGATGTTCCTATCGGGAAGTTTCTATAATGTAAACAAGTCATGTCAAGTCAAGGTGGTTAACCCTCCTATTGTCTAAGGGTTAAAGTCCCCGCAATTTCGGGGCACTAGGGTTATTAGAATCTCCTAGTGAAGTCGGCCCTAGTTGGGTCTAGTCAAGTCAAGAATTAGTATAAATAGAGAGCTAGCCTCTCTATTATCACTCACTCACTCACACTCAGTTGTAGCGCATAGCTGAGGAAGAGAGAGGTTACTACTGGGGCAAGGAAGAAAGAGGTTACTACTATCGGGAGATCATCTTACTATTTTTGGGTTTCACTTTGTTGTTGATTCTATCTCTGAGGAAGTTACAGGGTTTTCTCCATTTATGGTTTCCCCGAGGAAAAACACTATGTTCATTATCTCTTGTGTTTGATTGTTGTGCTTGTTGTTCTCTCGGTTAAAGATCCTAATGTTATGCTAGCTTAATGTTAAAAATCTAACACAACCAAGAAACAAAAATTTGTCAGCATAACATTAAATCAATAATCATTAACCTCCATGTAATACAATGATGATATAATAGGAATAATTCGAATACACTAAGTGTTAGTTTTTCATCATATAAGCTAGCATTATGATCTTAGGATCTTTTCACTAAGAGAATAACAAGCATAGCAATAAAACATAAGCACATCACAAGAGACAAGAGACACAAAGAGTTTTCCTTGGGGAAATCATAAAGGAGAAAACCCCGCAACTTCCTTAGAGATAGAATCAGCACAAAAATTGTAAGACCTCAAAACAGTAAGATGCACTCCCGACAGCAGTAGTCTTCTTCTTGTCTAGTTCCAGTGTATTTCCTTCCTCACTTATGCGCCACACTTGAGTGAGTGAGTGATGTGTGTTGCAAAGTGATAAATAGAGAGGCTCTCACTCTCTATTTATATTCTTTCGTTCACTTGAAGTGCACTCCAACATGTCATCCTCACTTAACAATTACTTACTAGAGCTGACATCTCTAGGAGTGTCTAATAACCCTAGTGCCCCACCACTTGTAGGGACTTTGCCTCCTCCAACCAATAGGAGGGTAACACAATGGTGGGGACTATTGCCCTGACTTACAATGACTCACCTAGGGCCGACTTCACTAGGATAGTCTAATAACCTAAGGGCCCCATAATGGACTTTAACCCTTGACCAATAGGAGGGTTACCCACAATGAATTAACATGACTTTCTCATTATAGAAACTTCCCGATCGAAACATCGGGTTATGACATGACTTAAATACATTACAATACATCCCAGAATGAACATCGGGTTATAATAGATAAGAAATACAAGTGAATACATTCTGAAGTTACAATTACATCAACACTCCCTCTTAACTAGGAAGGTATTCTCTTGACACAATTTATCAGCACAAGTCTTCTTCTCTGTATCACCTAGGTCATCATCAAGTATTCGTCATCTTCAAAGTCATCTTCATCTTCAAGTCATCTTCATCTGTAAGTCGTCTTCATTTGGATCTAGATCATCACTTGATCTAGATCATGGCTGAACATCGTCACTGGATCTGGATCATCACTCAATCTCGATCATCATGGAACATCATCACTGGATCTAGATCATCTCTCGATCTGGATCAACATCACTGGACTAGATCTGGATCATCACTCGATCTAGATCATCACTGCTGTATCATTACTGGATCTCGATCATCAATCGATCCAGATCGAGTGATGATCTAGATCGATTGATGATCTAGATCGAGTGATGATCGAGATCGAGTGATGATACAGCAGTGATGATCTAGACCATCACTGGATCTCAATCAACACTCAATCTAGATCATCCCTGGTGCTATCTCATGATTCTTCTCATCATAGGAAGTTCTACAGAGCCAGCCCTTTTTCATGCTGGTTGTAGGCCTACCCATCATGTAGGTCTTTTCCCAGCACTTACATCTGACCTACTCTTCAGAAAGGCACGCCCAACACTCACATATGATCATGTAGTAAACTACAATCAGATTAGAAAGGCCCAGCACTCACATTCACCATCATGGTAGGCACATCTACTACCATATGTGAAATGAATCTGCACTTACGTCTGACCTACTCGTCAGAAGGGCACAGTAATCACATCCATCCAGGCTGGAACACATCCTGCTCACAATGATGGAAGAGTTCTGCACTTCCATCTAGGCCAAAACCACATCCACTCACAATGATGAAAGAACTCTGTTCTTTTCACCCAGGATGGAACCACATCCTATTCACAATGATGGAATATTTCCTCACTTTCATCCAGGCCGAAACCATATCCTGCTCACAATGATGAAATAACTCTATTCTTTCACCCAGGACGAAACCACATCCTGCTCACAATGATGAAAGACTCTCATCCAGGAGGGAACACATCCTGCTCACAATGATGAAAGATTTCTGCACTTACATCTGACCTACTCGTCAGAAGGGCATGCACTCACATCTGACCTGGTAGGAACTGAATCCTACACCCTCATCAGAATGCCCCCCAGTCCCAGACTGAGCTACCTGGTAACTGACCAGGTGCCTCCACTCTCTCAGAGAGTGGCAGTTGCCCTTACATCTATCCTACTCAACAGAATGGCCAGCACTCATATCTGACATGGAAGGAACTGAATCCTCTCACCATGACAGAATGACTCAGCCCTTACATCTGACCTGCTCATCAGAATGGCTATGGGTCTCATCACTTTCCCTTCGAGGAAACCTCGATATGGAGAACACCAAGCTTCTCCCTTAAGTACTCAAACTTCACTCTGGCTAATGGCTTCGTCAACACATCAACTATCTGTTCCTCCATCGCAACATACTGGAGCTTCACAGCTCCTCTCTGCACCATATCCCTAATATAGTGATACTTGATCTCAATGTGCTTCTACTTGTCATGGAACACTGGATTCTCTGACAACTTCATGCAACTCTGGTTGTCACAATGTATACAAGTAGCATCCATATGGAGATCAAATAAATCAGATCCATCTGGAGATCAAATAAATCAGACAGTAGCTTCCTCAGCCATACTGCCTCACAACTAGTTGAACAAGCTGCAACATACTCTACTTCAGCTGTACTTAGTGCCATATAGGATTGCTTCCTACTAAACCAAGAGATCACACATGATCCCATACTAAAGCAACATCCTGAAGTACTCTTCCTGTCGATGGCACTGCCTGCCCAATATAAATCAACATAACCTTCCAGGTTAATCTTTTGATTCGCATCATACATGAGCCCATAATCAACTATACCCCTGCATGCTTTGCAACCATCAGGTGAACCTGTCTCAATGTGTTCACAGCAAAGCAAATATCTGGTCTCAGGTACATCAAGGACCCAATCATCTGACGACACATTGTAGCATCAACTGACTCTGATGAAGCATCACTTAACAGCTTCAGGTTTGATGCCATAGGTGTGGCCATATTCTTGCAATCCATCATCCCAAACCTCTTCGAGATCTCTACTCCATACTTCCCTTGTCCAAGGAATATTCCATCCGCACTCTGCCACACCTCCATACCTAGAAAATAGTGCATCGACACATAACAGGAGCATCACTGGTCTTCCACCTTCAACCTTGAAGCAGAGGTTGAAATCCACTTTACTCTTAGTAAAGCCTAGAGTCATCAGTAATCTTCCCATCCTGTCATACCATGTCGAACCTCAAGATATTCTATAGTCACTCCCTCTGAAGCGAAGCATCATACTCCCTCTATCTTCTGTGCTCTATGCACTGAAAACATTATGTACCAGAGTGACAAGTAGATTCCTATGCTACTAGTATTCTATGTGACCATCTCATGTATAGACTTGCATCTTCAACATTGTAGCAAAGTTTAAGATCTTCATCAGTCTCATCATGTATGTGTTTCAACTCTTACTGGCTGCACATGTCTCTTCGTAGTCTAGGCCTTCCTGTCGTGAGAAGCCTCATGCTACGAATCTTGCTTTGTATCCCACGATGTATCCATCTACTGCATGATGGAACTATGAACTTCTCTTCATGTGTCAATACTGCACCCTGACATCATTATTCTTGAATTGGTCTTCCCTTTCTTCTTGGTGGCTGGAAGGTTCTGCATCAATGATGTCACTGCACTCATCATATTATTCTTTGTCTTTGAACTGCCATCACTTGTTCTTCAGAACAAGTCTTCATTCTTCTTTGCTTGTAGGTGATTATGTATGCGATCTTTCCTACAAGTCAAATGCATTTATATGGTTAGAAAAATTTCATAAGGAAGATTCATACTGGAAAGTTATTATGCATAAATATATGATCATGCAACTACTTTAGCCAATACAACATTCATCCATAACTCATTGAAACTTTCTAGATGCCTTCCATTTCTACTGGGACAACATTGAGATTGTGCACTAATCCAATATGTCAGCAAAGAGGTTTCATTCTAGATAAGTAGCAATGGAGAGTTGTATAGCACCATGAGCTACTTACCCATCACATGCATATTAGTAGTATACTATCATTAATGCAAACATCCTATCATGCATAATACATCAACTGAATATCAAAAAATGCATAACAAAATAATGAAGTGACAATTGAGTACTTATCTTTATTTGTTTCGTGGTTGGACTCCTTCTTGAGCCTTCAGCTTCATCATCTTCTTCATACATGATAGTATCGTTTCTTATCCGAATACTGAGGTGGATAAGAAGTTCTTCAAGAGTTTAGATCTTCATATTCCTCATCGATTGAGGGATCTTCTTTGGATGGTGAGAGCTTGATCTTCAATTGCTCCCATCTTCTCTTCTCTTATTATGATTCGAGCTTCTTCTTCTTCTCGAAGTATGCTAAAAGTAATCACTTCCTTTTGCCACACATTCCTTGCATGAATGAATCCCATGATCCCGAGAGGCTATTCAAGGTGGCCATCACCACTTCTACATTCTTCACTTCTTCTTTTACCGCTTCAAGTTGTTCTTGATTTGAGAGACTCTTATGACTGCATGGTCTCTACATTCTGGATCTTCACATTCTTCAACTGGTTTCTCAAGGTCATATTTTGATTTCTGTTCTTCCCTTCAAATAGTTTGTTCAAGGAATCAAAACATCTTTGGTGTCTTTAGGGAGACACTTGTAGTACAAGTTGATTCATGACTGAATCAGCAATGATCTTCTTGGCCTTGACCAAGTTCTTCTTGTGTAAGGCTTCTAGCCTTATCTCCCTCTGGAACTAGAACCTCTATACTCATGTAGGTGTCCAATCCATTTTCTTCAGAGAGATCAAATACTTTTATGCTTGAAATTTGTGATCTTCACCAAGCTTATCATCAAGCTGATGTGATAGATCACTTTGAAATGAGAACCTCAAATGAAAATAGCAAATGATTAGATCTTACCGATTTGAGGTGTCCATCCTGGTTCCGAAGCTAGCTGATCTAAGGTTTGTCACAGAAACCTTAATTTTCAAAACTTGGAATATTTCATATCTAATTGGATAAACAGATAGATCTCTTCAAATGGAGCTGTCCAATCTACTCCTTTTCTGAAAATAGTGGAGGGAAGCTCCCAGAACAGGAAGCCCTAATTTTCCAATTTCTTCTGCAGAAATTCTTGTTACTGTTTCTATGATATCTCTGAAATTGCAGCTCCTGTGCATTTGGAATTTCTTACTAAGATAACCTCTCATGTCCCTGATCCAACACCATAGGTTTCATCAAAAAAAAATTCACCATTTGTGATTTATGATCATTTTCCCAAGGTGACCTGTTAGAGGGCTATTCAGAATAGTGAAGTTGTATGGCATGCCACGTGTCACTGGTTCATCTTTTGACTCTGATATTCGGAAAACCAAACGTAAAGTCCATTCCCTTTCTGGAACATCTTCAGGAATTCCATTTGGACCTCTGTAGCCCAAGATATTGTAATTCTCCTCAGGTTTCCTGTTTAAGGATGAATTCTGGAAGGGGTTGGAACCCTAACTTGGAGGGATCATATATCCCAGAATATAGCGCATCTGAGGCTAATGTTTGGACATAGTGTTCATTAGGATTTTATCTTCACCCCTGTAATTTTCAGCTTCTGATACTTCTCCAAACTCGAAATATAGCGAATGTACCAAAACTTATCGGTTTTAGTATTTAGGGTTTTTCCTAGCTTAGGGTCAAACTAGGGTTTGACTTTCCTGGAGTTTCACCCAACCAAATTTCTTGATCCAGGTCTCTAAACTTCAGTTTTGATGAGGAGAAAAATCCTATGCTGGTCTCACTCAAAAATTCCTCTTATGTAGAAATCCCTAATTTCCACATCAAAAACTGAAAATGCTCAGAATCAAATTCCTCTTCGACAAAAAGATGCGCCCTTCAATGGAGAGTCAACCTAGCATAATTTTGTTGATAGACTGTGGAGAGAGACCCAAAAAGTAAGAATCCCTAGCTTCTGTAGCTGCACAATGTCTTCTTCTCAGGTTAGCTCTGATACCATGTTAGTTTTTCATCATATAAGCTAGCATTATGATCTTAGGATCTTTTCACTGAGAGAATAACAAGCACATCAATAAAACATAAGAACATCACAACAGACAAGAGACACAAAGAGTTTTCCTTGGGGAAACCTGTTGAGGCCTAGAAATTCACAGGAAACAACAGCAAGGGATTCTCCCCAGTTAACGTTCCCAATTAGCTCGTGACTGTTTGGTATAGGGAATCCGTCTGGTTTGCAGTCCGGCTACCGTAGGTCAAGTAACAAAAATAAAGGTTTTACTGGTTGCGGCCCAATCCACCATGTATTTGTCTTTTTTGACTTAAGTATGATATGAAAGTTCCTAATTGACCATGCAGAGTCATAAATATGCAAAGAGTAGTCACAATGTGATGCGCAAGTTCTTACCTCTCGTCTTAGAACTCACAAGCATCCAAATCATGCAAGAAAATAAATACTAACTAAACTATCTCTAGAGAGCTGGGTATTCATTCATGAGTAATGCACCCCTATTCATGTGTTATGGTAAATCACGGATAGCTGTTCTTATAACCAAACATGTAAACATGAAGAAAAGTATATATGATAAGATAGCTCATCAACGATTAAAAATTCCATTACTCATAGTGGAAAAGATGTCATAAAGGTACTGAAGAACATTCAGACAAGAACATAGGTTCAAGAAATTAGAACGCTCTTATAGCTAATGAGGCATAGCTGAAAACGAAATAGTTCACATTCGACATTGCTCATTTGATCACATTAACATATTCCACACAGCACTTCCTCCAACTGGCAAAATTTGCAGTCTCTAGTTGTAAAATGAAATAGTTCCTCTTACAAGCATTAAGTTACAAGTTTTTCTAGGGAAAAATCCCCTGTTCATTCTCATTTTCAATTATTTAAACAAAACAGTAGACCGCTTGGGTTCCCCCCATATGTGTCACTATTCGGTTCTTCGAACGTTTCATATCCCTCTTTCCATCTTTTCTGCGCATGCTCATGATCGGCTGAGTCACTGCCAAACCTTTTAGATCTGCACTTTTGTTGCTTTGGATTTTGTCTTCTACTCCACTTATCCTCCTTGCAATCCTACTGGTTTCAGCTCTACCTTAACCAAACGGTCCGTATCCCTTAGCGCCGCAGTAGTTTGACCGATCTCCAGAAACCACCTGCAATCAAACGATGTGCATCATTCATTGGAATCACATTCAAATCATATCAACTGAAACGGCTAAGAATTAAGAGAGGCCATGCATAGTATTACTGTCACTAAGCTTAACCAACGTTGGCACTACTACTTCGTCTACCCACGGCTTCGCAAGAAACCACCAATGACAAGAACAAAGAACTCATCAGACGCTCAGGGCGCTGGAATCAGATGCTAAAAGCTCTGCCCCAGCCGCAACGGCGGAAGCGAAAAAGGTTAAGGACACGTGACCCACGGGCGAGAAAACTCTCAATCGGAAGTCGGAAGATATTTACATCGGAAGCCGAATGACTTTCCCAGCTGCAACGGAGGAAAAGGAAAGGTTGAAGACACACACGACTAAAAGACTGATAAGCATCAGCAGTCGGAGCACTTTGTACTTCGGGTGCTTAGCTGCTTTAGGAGCTGCAATGGCGAAAGAGGAAAGACTATGACTTCCGATTGAACATAATTGACGCGCGATCAATAGAAAATATTAAGTGTTTGGACAGCTTTAAAATTCAACAGCGATCAAAATCCATTTCACCTTTGAAACAGCGGCCCATCAAAGAACAATTAGCAACACTAAACTCCAATCTGCGACCTATGGCAAAAAACCAAACACAAACGACCTCCGGAGACAGGCTGCAAGTAAATCGTTAAAATCATCCAAAATTAAAACATGACCGAAAACTCACGAATAAAAATGACTTGAAGCAACCTTCAATCATGAGGAGGGGACCAAAATTTTAAGAAATTTGGGGAGAACAGTTGCAGCTGCAACAATTGGCAACTACCTGGTGAACCTAGATCTCTGGGTGACTAATTCCTTAAGTAACAAACTGTTTAACAATAAAATCAACATGTTGAATTCTTCTAGATGTATGGATTTCCCAAATGACAGATACATGAACTTTGAATCATTGAGGGTAGTCCTGTTCAGGAAAATGGAAACCAAGGTTTCAAAGTCAAGATAACTCTTTCGAGGCCAGAAGTATGAGTTTCATTTTTTCCCTCTGTCTTTGGGTAGCTTCCAGCTTGGACACCACAGGATCGTAACATCTGGTAAACAGAAATATTCATTTGTTCCTCATTCCCATGCCATTTTGCACTTTTGTGCTTTTTGACTTTTGTCCTTCTGAGTCCTCCTCATGCCTTTCTTTCTAAATTTTTATTCAGGGTCCTCTATCCATAGTGTCCTTTTGTGTGAGCCTATGTATTTAGTTTTCAGCTCATGGACGGAGAGGAACTTTTGGCAATTTTATACTCATATGATTTAGTACTTTGTTTTGATATACATTGCTTTCTTAGGAGTTTTTGACTCTTTTTAGCCTTTTGGCTTTCAATTCTTGGCATGGGATCATTTACATATAATATACTGTTTACCCTGCTTCCTTTCCATGGGTCTTTTGCTGTCACCCCCTTAGGACATTTTTAAGTGTGAGATGGATGGAGCCTCAAAATAGTATTCCAGACCTTTTAATCTTGAGTTACTTTACAGGGATTAACCAGGATTTCAATGCGTTCATAGCCATTTAGGAAACTGCTAAACTAGAAGAAACTCTATCAGATAAAACCATAATACACAGTCTTATAATCAAGGATTTTAGTTGGTCCAGAATTCTAATGCTCTCCATGCAACCAAAGCTTGCTTCTTTTATTTAAAATCAAACAGAAAATCTAAAATAAAACAAAACTAAACTTCATGACTCAAAGACTCAAAAAGACAGCCAAAATAGATTATTTATATACAAGACAGCAGAACTCAAACAAAACTCAGGAAAAATAAGGCTTGAGAACCAAACCATTTACTGGTAAGTTCTCTTCCCATCCTTGCAGATCCTGCAACTTATAAGTAGAAGGGCCAAGCTTTGCCACAATCTGAAAAGGGCCTACCCACAACTGCTGGAATTTAGTATGCTTTTCTTTCTCATCATGGGGGTGATCCCACTTGAGAACCAGATCTCCCACTTCAAACTCTTTTGTTCCTGCCTTATGTTTGTCAAACCATCTCTTTATTACCTCTTGTTGTTGCTTAAAGTGCTCTCTGGCTTTAGATCTAGCCTCTTCTGCTTTCAGGAGATTATTTATCCTTATTTGCAAAACTTCATCATCCGACCCTCTAGATTCTTGAGCTATTATGGAAGAAGGTAGCATGATATTGGGAGGAAGAATGGATTCTTTACCGTAGACAAGGGTATACGGAGACACTCCAATCGAAGACTTGGGGGTGACTCTATCAGCCCAAAGGGCATTCGGTAGCACTGCATGCCAACTCCTCTGGTTTTCTATTACAGTCTTCTTTAAAATTCTAATCAGATTTTTGTTAGAGAATTCAGCCAGGCCATTTCCTTGTGGATAGTAATTAGCATAATAATGCAATTTTATCCCTTTATCATGAGCAAAAGCATTTAATTTAATTGATGAAAAGTACTTAGCATTATCAAAGACTAACGAAACTGGAACTCCAAACCTGGTCATGATATGATCTTGTAGGAAGCTGATGACCGCGTCTTCATTTATCTTGCATAGCGGGATAGCTTCGACCCAGCGAGTGAAATAATCGGTCGCGGTCAGAATGTACTTGTGTTTCAGGGAGGAATTTGGTTTTATTTCTCCAATAATATCCAACCCCCATTGCTCGAATGGCTCTATAATCATCACAGGTTTTAGGGGTGCCGCTGCTCTAGGTTGCCTCCCGCTACACTTTTGGCAAATATCACACTTCCTGACATGTGTGTGTGCATCTTTGAAGAGCGTAGGCCAATAGTAACCTGCTCTAAGGATTTTGTGGGCTGTAGTGTCTCCTGAATAATGTCCCCCAGTAGGCCCGTCATGCAAATATGTCATTACTTTCTTCGCATATTCTTTCTCTAAGCATCTCAAGAGAACTCCATCATAGTTTTTCCTAAATAATATTCCTTCAACAATTTGATAGGATGCTGATTTGAGACGCAGCACTCTTCTTTGCTTAGAATTCCAATGTTCTGGCAACAACCCTGTCTGTAAGTAATGCACGAGGTCTCTATACAAAGAATCAGGGGCTGTAAACAAAGGACATACCTCCATTACATGTAATTCAGATTCATCCTCCCAGGCGTGTTCTTCATTTTTTCCATTTTCAGTCACATTAGAGAGAATTTGAGGTCAAAAATGGGCCTCAAAAGGACCAAAATGTACTATAAAAATCAACCAATTACATTCTAGTAGATGACATCATCCCCCATGGTTGAGGTGGCATTGCATGAGTTAAGAATGCTTATTTGTCACATTTTATATGGTGGATGAAAACCCATAGTTAACCAAGGTATTGGTACAAGTACTTTTAAGTCATGAAGTGAAGTACTCACAATAAAATTCATTTCACACTTTCTCATAAAATAATATTATTGTCATTTTCAAGTAAAGTACTCATAATTCATAAAAATGTATTTTCACATTTTTTTATAAAATAATATATTGTCATTTTCATGTTTTTTAATTTTAAATTATATATTCAGTCAATTGTATTTAATATTATAATGTCAAACTAATATATATATAATCTTGTACTTTTAAAATAAATTAAATTCATGAATGCTATTTATATGAAAAAAATATGTTTATGCATATAAATTAAATTCATTTTTGTTTAATTTTATTTACAAGTTCAAGACAAATAAATGCTAAAGGACAATACATTTTTGGGAATTTACAATGAATCTTAGTCACATCATTGTAGAGTTATTTTATTAATTTTATTTATAGTCAATTTAGAAAAGTAACTCAACCATGGTTATTTATATTGTGCATAAAAAATAGTGTAGGAGGTGAGTTGTCATATATACCTACCCCATAAAACCCCATACTCATAATATTTTAATATATCTTATATTTTTGTAGTACATCTCTTAGGAGGCCCATTTTTGACTTCAAATTCTCTCTAATGTCAGTTTGCACAACCCTTGCCCTTTTATTAATTCTTGCACATGATCTAGGAACTAGGAATCAAAATCATCAAAGAATAATTAACAAATACTCATGAATTGGAAAATAACTGGAATACCAAATAGGTTTCCTCTCTGTATATTATATAAACAATAAAGGATTACAATTTCCATGCATAGCAATAGCTTAGCTCCATGAAGAATTCAAATACCTAAGGGAAAATTCGAATTCAGTGAGTGAGTCTAGCTTAACTGACTCTTTGCCATGCAATCTCACTCAGTTAACCACTCGACAAAAACCCTAATTGACTCACCAAACCCTAACTGAAGTTGGAGTGCAATAAATGACTGAATCTCAACTTAAGGAGATCAAACACATGTCATAGCAATTCAATCATCAAGTGCTAGTACTGCATGACTCCAATAAACCTTGATGAGGTTAACTGAAGCTGAACTAACCATCAGAAGTTGGTGAAGGCGCCTTGTTCACTCCAGTTCATTAAAATAATAATAAAATAATCATTAAATAATATATTTAATGAATGGAGGTGCCTTAACTAACTATAACTGATTGGTTGAACTGATTGTAACCACCAGTTAGTAGTTAGGTGCATTAATGTCACACAGATCACCTCTGGAGTGCTCCAGTTAGCCTCCTTGACTGCAGGAGAAGGCTAAGTTGGCCTCCTTGACTGTAGGTAGGCGTGGGAGTGACTGGGATGATGGTAATTAATGCTCCACTGATGTCAATTAAACTTAGGATAGCGGTTTAACTAGGCTAATTTGACCGAAAGAGTGAGTATGATGGTAAATGTCTCCAACACCCCCCCTTAAGCTATACTCAGGAAGAGTTAGAAAACATAGATGCATAAAATGCTAGGTCCCTGGCAAAAAAGGCCATAGGTCACCCTGTACAATAAAGTAATTGCTTAATATAACCAAGGAAACAGAGAAAAACCTCATGGGAAAAATACCCCCCCTCAAACTAAGCAGTAAATTAGGAATTGGTTCTTCTATGCAGTAGTATGATGAGACTGTGCATGTGAACCTCTGAATCCAAACTAAATGAATATGTCTGGAGGAATCTTCCACTTTGGAAGAAAAAAAATGCACTCAACTGAATCAGAAATATAAACATCTGCACGGTGAAAACTGGACCCATGTAGAGCAACTGAAATCATCTGAAGAGAGACCAAAGGTTCTTGAGGATTCAAACCATGTGTGGAACACTCAAGAAACTGATATGTTGCAGCCCTGAACAGCAAACCATGATTGGTAAAATCAGCCCCAAATCTTAGGAGCAAGTGTCCATGCGGATGCAAAATGTCTTCCTCTTTACTAGTTCTATGAGGAGATGAGCTTGTGACCAAAGGTAGAGAATCCCTGGGACTCTGGAGAGCGAATGCTTGAGCTCCATAATATGATATAGATTCTGAAATAGATAATGAATCACAAAATAAAATATCAGCAACCTTATAAGAGGAAACTAACACCAAATCCCCAGAAGCAAATTTGAAGAAGAACTGCGGTACTTGATTTTTCACACCGGAATCGGTGAGAGCAGCTACAAGCATGGATGAAAGCTCTTGGATTTTAAAATATGAACCAAATAATATAATATTAGAATGTAAATTAGATCTAAATAAGTTCACAACAGATCCAAAACTATGAAATGAAATCAAATCCCCAGCATCAGTTTTGTAGGAGACTTGTGGTACTTGTTTCTTCACACCGTTGATAAGAACAGCTACAAGCAGTACTGAAGGTTTATGAACCTAAAATTTTGAACAAAGAAATATCAGATCAGATCCAGATAAGATCATATCAGATACAATAAGGTTCATATCAGATCCAAAATTATGGACAACCGAGACGGTAGATGCACAGTTTTCTTCTTCTTCAAAATTCTAAATTTTGGTGCATGCAATCCTGTAGGAATTTGCTGGAAGATATAGATCATGGGGAGTGAATGTGTCACTCTTATAATCTGATATTTTTTCCAAAATATCCAAGGTATTACATATTTTCACACCAGCAGCAACATTAGAGGAAGAAAAATCAAATTTCTCCTCACTTTCGGAAGCAATTACTGGTAAATTTTGCACAGAATTCAAAGGAAAATCACCAGTGAATGTTTGCATGGAAGTGCAGCAGTATTTTTCTTCAATATCAGAGATTCGAATGTCTTTTTTTGTTTCATAAATATGAGAATATGAGATATCAGAGATCTCATGAACTTCCAGAGCATCAGGAGAAGGAGTCACTTCAGGGAGACTTTCTTCAATTCGAATTGAATGTGTAGAAGATTCTGCTTCATCTTCATCTTGAACAACTTCATCAGAGAGAGTAGAGGCTGAGAGTTTTGAGTGAAGAACTCTTGTGGTGCTGGCTGTAATCTCCAAAGTACTATTATGATCTCATTGTGCTTGCCATAGGTTCTGTCCAATTTTGTCCAGAGATCCTTTGGGTATTCAATAGAACCAACAAAAAAGTACAAGCTATCAGAAAGGGCCAGACATATTGCTCCAAAAGCTCTATCACCGTCATTTAGCCAGTCATTCTCATTCTCATAAGTCTCTCTTCCAATTCCAATAGACACCTCATAGAGACCTCGTCTCTTGAGATATGCAATCATCTTCAACTTCCATTCTGAATAGTTGTGAATGGGGTGAGAGGAGGGATTGATGAGTCCATTCGAAGTTGTACCTGTTAATACCTGCAAATCAAAACAAAAGGGGCACCGTAAGGTCAGACAGACTGCACATTCTAGGCTTTCATCACACCCAGCATAGTCAATCAAGCAAGCTTGATCAACAAGTTCTTTACTTGGGATATTGAGTGGTAAGCCTTGGCTTTTGGTGCAGTGTTGGATTCTTGAGCTATTGCTCAAATTTCATGGAGAAATCTGTCAAAAAACTTGTTCTTGAGAGATTGATCTTCATCCCGCCGTAAGCTCTGATACCATATTAATTCTTGCACATGATCTAGGAACTAGGAATCAAAATCATCAAAGAATAATTAATAAATACTCATGAATTGGAAAATAACTGGAATACCAAATAGGTTTCCTCTCTGTATATTATATAAACAATAAAGGATTACAATTTCCATGCATAGCAATAGCTTAACTCCATGAAGAATTCGAATACCTAAGGGACAATTCGAATTCAGTGAGTGAGTCTAGGTTAACTGACTCTTTGCCATGCAATCTCACTCAGTTAACCACTTAACAAAAACCCTAATTGACTCACCAAACCCTAACTGAAGTTGGAGTGCAATAAATGACTGAATCTCAACTGAAGGAGATCAAACACATGTCATAGCAATCCAATCATAAAGTGCTAGTCCTGCATGACTCCAATAAACCCTGATGAGGTTAACTGAAGATGAACTGACCATCAGAAGTTGGTGAATGTGCCTTGTTCACTCCAGTTCATTAAAATAATAATAAAATAATCATTAAATAATATATTTAATGAATGGAGGCACCTTAACTGATTGTAACTGATTGGTTGAACTGATTGTAACCACCAGTTAGCAGTTAGGTGCATTAATGTCACACAGATCACCCCTGGAGTGCTCCAGTTAGCCTCCTTGACTATAGGAGAAGGCTAAGTTAGCCTCCTTGACTGTAGGTAGGCATGGGAGTGACTGGGATGATGGTAATTAATGCTCCATTGATGTCAATTAAACTTAGGATAGTGGTTTAACTAGGCCAATTAGACCAAAAGAGTGAGTATGATGGTAAATGTCTCCAACACCTTTAACTATAGAGGCTGGCTTGAATTCAAGGTCATACTCTTGAAGAGTTGTTACCCAGTTGCCCCTTCTTTCTCCTAACTCCTTCTGTACAAGAAGGGACCTTACAGCTGGGTAGGGGACGATCACCTTGGTTCGATTTTTTAAAATATAAGGCCTGAATTGATTTACTGCTTTAAATACTGTGTAAGCTTGTTTATCAATGGATGGGTAATTTAATTCGGCCCCTTGTAGACCAGTGCTCATGAAAGATATTGGGAATTCATCCCCCCCATCTTCCTTTTGGGTAAGCACGGCTGCCAATGAATCATCAGATGCAAAGGTATACAGAATAAAATCTTTGTCGAAATATGGGATTTTCAGGGAGGGTGCGTGTGCAACAACAATCTTGATTTTGCTGAAGGAATTATTTTCAATCTCGGTCCATTTGAATTGTGCATTTTGCTTCAGTATTTGTTGCAAAGGCTTGACAATCTGAGCGAAATCAGGCACAAATCTTCGCACGAAGTTAATTGTTCCCATGAATGATTGCATGCCTTTTTTATTATGGGGTAAGGGAATCTGTTCAATGGCCTTGATCCTTTCCGGATCGATAGAAATTCCCTTCTTTGAAACTATGTGACCCAACAACTTGCCCTCCATGACAGCGAACACACATTTCTTGGGATTGAGTGAGATGCCATATTTCTGACAACGTTCAAAAATCTGCCTTAAGTGAAACGCGTGCTCTTCTTTCCTCTTTGAAAATATCGTAATATCGACAAGGTACACTACAGTACTACGACCAATCAATCTGCAGAAAGCTATGTCCATATCCCTCTGAAACGTCGCTCCAGCATTTGTAAGCCCAAAGGGCATCCTTCTGTAGGCAAAGGTTCCCCATTTGGTTCTAAACGTTGTCTTCAATTGGTCTTCTTTGGCTACTAATACTTGATTGTAGCCAGAGAAACCTTCTAATAACGAAAAAAGTTCAGAACCTAAAACCATTTGTAGCAGTTACTCCATGGGTGGAACAGGATAGTTATCTTTGTCTGAAGCACGGTTTAAATTCCTGAAATCCACGCAGAGTCTGATTTCTCCAGAATTTTTCCTCACTGGTACCAGATTTGATACCCACTCAGAGTGTTTGACTTTAAAAATGATTCTAGCATCCAATAATTTCTTCACTTCACTCTGAATCAGAGGTTCCAATTTTGGATGCATTTTTCTTAAAGGTTGCTGATACGGCTTAACACCAGCTTTGATGGGAATAACATGTTTGATGATGCTGGTGTCATATGTTTCCAAATCTTCGTATGTCCATGTTAAAACATCTTTGTATTGTTTAAACAGACTGACGAACTTGTCTCTTTTTGCTGGTGAACAACATTTGTCGAGATTCACAAATTTAGGATTCGTCTCAGTCCCTAAATTTATCAGCTCGAA
This sequence comes from Pseudotsuga menziesii, assembly GCA_001517045.1. Taxonomy (NCBI): domain Eukaryota; kingdom Viridiplantae; phylum Streptophyta; class Pinopsida; order Pinales; family Pinaceae; genus Pseudotsuga; species Pseudotsuga menziesii. The sequence goes on from LPNX010294121.1 coordinate 255,957, forward strand.
CTGTAGAGATGAGCTATGGGTCTTCACATTGGCTGGTCTTTTGAACTTTTTATTTAAATCGAACATTATTTCTAATGTTCTGACTCCCTTCGGGATGAAATTATCATACTTCAGCACGGCCTGATGTTCTTCATCGTTTATAATTGCTCCTTTAAATACCTCGTCATTCATTAAGCATTCTATAATTTGTTGGTCATCATCGAACACTCGTAAGTTGGTAATCATATCAGGTACTGAGGGCCTGAAAAGTAATTCAACAGAGCATCGATTATTAGTGGGTACCAACCTAGCAGCTGATGTGGCCAATAAGTCAGCCGCTGCATTTTTAAGTCTTGGAATTGAAATAATATTGAATGCATTAAAGCATTTAAGCAGGTCCCATACCTCATTTTGGTAAGCCTTTAAGTGAGGGGAAACACAATGTATTTGATTCCGGATTTGTTTCATAATAATTTTGGAATCTCCAAAAACTTTCAGATTACTTACCTTTAATTCAATCGCTTTCCTTAAGCCCTGCACTAGCGCTTCATACTCAGCTGTATTATTCGTACATTCAAACTCTAATATACATGCGAGAAAATGTTTATTCTTTTGGGGGTTGATCAGGACACAACCGGCCCCTGACCCTTCTAACGTCTTAGAGCCATCAAAAAACAAAGTCCAAAAATCACTAACTACTGAATGCGAATCTACTCCTACGGCTAAGTTTACTATGTTACAGTCAATCTCATCAGCCTGTGAGAATCGAAGGAGATCAGGCTGAGCGTCTGATGTGTTGCTGGCTTCTTCTGCTTGGTAATTTCCTGGTTCCAACTCAATAAAATAGTTTCCCAATACATAATCCACTTGTTCATTCTTCTCATCCAATTGAGTAACGTTGTATTTCATGTGAGGCTCCCTTAAAATCTTAATCTGGTTCGGACTTCCTTTGTATGGAAACCACAGATGTGACCAATCAGAGGTAAAATATCCGTTCAGTTTCACTGACCAATCTCTGCTCAAAACAAGACCGTAAGCATCTGGTATATCTGCCACCTCGATATTAATGACTTGGCACACTTTATCATTTGATGCCAGATGGACCAGGACATCTTCCATCTCACCAATTACCTTTACATCCATCCTATCCAACTGAACAACCCTCCACGTGGATTGTTTAGGCTTCCCATTTATCTTTTTACAGACCGATATTGGCATGACATTAACCGACATCCCCGAGTCTACCAGGCAATTATGTATGTTGTGATTGAAAATTTCAAACGTGAGGAGGAAAGGTGGATGTTTTCTCTTAGACTTACCTCCAATGCTGGTTTCTCCGATTTCTTCTTCTTCTGCAGGCCGATTTTCAATGGGCAGCCTCTCATCCAATGCTTCAAGTTCTTTCAATAGTCTTTCTTTTTGCTGCGGCACTTTACACATTTCGAATAGTGAAACATTCGCTTTTACCTTCTTTACATTCTCCATGACGTCATAATCCATATATTGTTCAATGGGATGAGGTTTATCAACATTCATCTTTTCTTCATTTGGCTTGGCCAACATATTATTCTGCTTAGGATCTTGGTTGGTAATAGTGAATTCTGGAATTTTATCAGCTAAGGATTTATTTTGAAATTTCTTAACATTTCGCTGAAGCCTCTTAATCTTTGGGAGTATGAGATTGTCTTCTTTAACCGACCCTTGGCTTCTTGTTGCTACGTTGGTTTCCATGATGTCCTTGTACCCCTGATTCTTTTCCTCTTCAGCATCAAATAACAAAACAGAATCCCACAAAACCATGGTTTCCTCTTCTTGTTCTTTCGTTGAAGTAGCATTATCTTTTCTTTCTTCATCTCCCTCTTCTGTTAATCTAGAATCCAACAGTTGATTCATGACCAACGTCACCGAGTTTATCCATTAAGGACAATTCTTTTCAGAGTGTGGTTGTTTGTGAAAAGCACAAAAATTGTCCATGCCTACCTCTGTTAAATTCATAGATGCAGAATTGTGTGGAGGAGGTTGAGACTGATTGTTATCCTCTCTTTTCTTATAATAGGGCTTATAGAAATTTTGTGCTTCCTTTTCTTTCTCCAAATCTATGATTTTATTAGAAAGCTTCTGCATCATTTTGGCCATACTTTCATAATCTAGTGATTTCTCTTCCTTAGGCTTAGTAAACAATAAGGCTTTCCTTCCCCCACCTTTCTCTCCTGACTGTTCAGGATAATCTTCGATACTTTCTCTTTCAGCTGGCACTATTTTTGCCTCTTCATAGGTTTCCGTCAAAGTAGGCTTGGCCCTACCTTTGGCAAACATGGCCAAATCAGGGCCTAAATCTGAGGTATAATATTCAATCAGGACCTTGTCCAAAGGTTTGTTAGCGTCAGAAAAATTCTTGAGGTATGCTGCAAATCTTTGAGTAAAACTGTGCACCTTCTCCTTTCTCTCTTTCTTCAAGGCGCATAGTCCTTTCATGAGGGCTGCATGAGTCTTTTGAATTGCATACTTACTTCTAAAAATTCTCTCAAAGGTATCCCAATCAGGGATAAAGTTAGCAGGAAACCCAAAATACCATGATGTTGCAGCTCCTTTAAGGGTATGTAGAAATAATCTGCAAACTATATCCTCATACTCCCCAGCCCTCAACCCTTCTATTTCCAAGTAAAAACTTTGCAGGTGATCATCTACTAGTATCTTCTCATTGGGGTCGAATTTGGGCAGCATCTTTTCAAAGGATTGAGGTAAATCATGTAGCGGAGGCGTTAGATTTAAAGGTGATCTAGCTCTCCAGGCAGGTGGTGGATTTGGTGGGTTGGGTGGTGGATTAGCATTTACTCCTGCCATGAGTCTGGGTGGAGAGTGAGGAGGTGAGCCAATAGGAGTGTGAACAGGAGAACTGTGAGGGGTATCTAGGCCTTCTTGATTCAAAGGTAGTACAACTTCCTGTAAGGCTGTTTCTACAAGTTCTTCCCAGTCTCCAACTAGCACTGAGTCTTCTACTATAGGACGATCTTTCTTTTTATACTCTCTTCTGGGCAATTCAGGGATAATTGGAAATCCTCCAATCTTCTTTACATACGCCCTGGTGTGTCTTCTCAGGTCATTAACAACTTTGTTTCCAATAGAATATAGATGTTCTCTATTCCTTCCTTCCAGAATTGGATTATGAAGTCCACTGCTTTCAAAACTGTTATCGGTGGAATAATCTCAGGAAAACGGGTTTCCTCGGCCAGCCATGCACTGGCGGCCCTCCTTCTAGCACCAGAACTATTGAGGGCTGGAAATTCGCAGGCAAAAACAACAAGGGATTCTCCCCAGTCAACGTTCCCAATTAGCCCGTGACTATTTGGTATAGGGAATCCGTCTGGTTTGCGGTCCGGCTACCGTAGGTCAAGTAACAAAAACAAAGGTTTTATCGGTTGCAGATCGGTCCACCGTGTATTTGTATTTTTGGACTTAAGTATGATATGCAAGTGCCTAATTAACCATGCAGGGTGATAAAGATGCAAAGAGTAGTCACAATGTGATGTGCAGGTTCTTACCTCTCGTCTTAGAACTCACAAGCATCCAAATCATGCAAGAAAATAAATACTAACGAAACTATCTCTAGAGAGCTGGGTATTCATTCATGAGTAATGCACCCCTGTTCATTTGTTATGGTAAATCACAGATAGTTGTTCTTATAACCAAACATATAAACATGAAGAAAAGTATATATGATAAGATAGCTCATCAACGATTAAAAATTCCATTACTCATAGTGGAAAATATGTCATAAAGGTACTGAAGAACATTCAGACAAGAACATAGGTTCAAGAAATTAGAACGCTCTTACAGCTAATGAGGCATAGCTAAAAACAAAATAGTTCACATTCGACATTGCTCATTTGATCACATTGACATATTCCACACAGCACTTCCTCCAACCGGCAAAATTTGCAGTCTCTGGTTGTAAAATGAAATAGTTCCTCTTACAAGCATTAAGTTACAAGTTTTTCCAGGGAAAAAGCCCCTGTTCATTCTCATTTTCAAATATTTAAACAAAACAGTAGACCGCTTGGGTTCCCCCCATACGTGTCACTATTCGGTTCTTCGAACGTTTCATATCCCTCTTTCCATCTTTTCTGCGCATGCTCATGATCGACTGAGTCGCTGCCAGACCTTTCAGATCTGCGCTTTTGTTGCTTTGGATTTTTTCTTCTACTCCACTTTTCCTCCTTGCAATCCTGCTGGTTTCGGCTCTACCTTAACCAAATGGTCCATCTCCCTTAGCGCCGCAGTAGTTTGACCGATCTCCGGAAACCACCTACAATCAAACAATGTGCATCATTCATTGGAATCATATTCAAATCATATCAACTGAAACGGCTAAGCATTAAGAGAGGCCATGCACAGTATTACTGTCACTAAGCTTAACCAACGCTGGCACTACTACTTCGTCTACCCACGGGTTCACAAGAAACCACCAACGACAAGAACATAGAACTCATCGAACACTCAGGGCGCTAGAATCGGAAGCTAAAAGCTCCGCCCCAGCCGCAACGGCGGAAGCGAAAAAGGTTAAGGACATGTGACCCGCGGGTGAGAAAACTCTCAATCGGAAGTTGGAAGATATTTACATCGGAAGCCGAATGACTTTCCCAACCATAACGGTGGAAAAGGAAAGGTTAAAGACACGTGTGACTAAAAGACTGATAAGCATCGGTAGTCAGAGCGCTTTGTACTTCGAGTGCTTAGCTGCTTTAGGAGCTGCAACGGCGGAAGAGGAAAGACTATGACTTTCGATTGAATAGAATTGATGCCCAACCAATATAAACTATTAAGTGTTTGAACAGCTTTAAAATTCAACAGCTGTCAAAATCCATTTCACCTTTGAAACAACGGCCCATCAAAGAACAATTAACAACACTAAACTCCAATCTACGACCCATGGCAAAAAACCAAACACAAACGACCTCCAGAGACAGGATGCAAGTGAATCGTTAAAATCATCCAAAATTAAAACATGACCGAAAACTCACGGATAAAAACAACTTGAAGCAACATTCAATCATGAGGAGGGGACCATAATTTTAAGAAATTTGGGGAGAATAGTTGCAGCTGCAACAAAATCATAAAGGAGAAAACCCCGCAACTTCCTCAGAGATAGAATCAGCACAAAAATGGTAAGACCCCAAAACAGTAAGATGCACTCCCGACAGCAGTAGTCTTCTTCTTGTCTAGTCCCTGTGTATTTCCTTCCTCACTTATGCACCACACTTGAGTGAGTGAGTGATGTGTGTTGCAAAGTGATAAATAGAGAGGCTCTCACTCTCTATTTATATTCTTCCATTCACTTGAAGTGCACTCCAACATGTCGACCTCACTTAACAATTACTTACTAGAGCCAACATCTCTAGGAGTGTCTAATAACCCTAGTGCCCCACCACTTATGGGGACTTTTCCTCCTCCAACCAATAGGAGGGTAACACAATGGTGGGGACTATTTCCCCGACTTACAATGACTCACCTAGGGCCGACTTCACTAGGATAGTCTAATAACCCAATGGCCCCACAACTATGGGGACTTTAACCCTTGACCAATAGGAGGGTTACCCACAATGACTTGACATGACTTTCTCATTACAGAAACTTCCCGATCGAAACATCAGGTTATGACATGACTCAAATACATTACAATACATCCCGGAATGAACATCGAGTTACAATAGATAAGAAGTACAAGTGAATACATTCCAAAGTTACAATTACATCAACACTAAGTAGGTTTCAAATTCACCAACTTGGACTGAATTTAGTGCTAACTCAATATGAGAAAATCACCAGTTAGAGATCACTTATCTAACTCGGGACAACTAAATCAATTCACAGTCAGTTAACTGAACAAGGCAGGTGGGAAAAGGTGCCTAACCTCCTTGAATTAGGGAAATGTGGTACCATACTAACTAGAGATGAACTAACTGATGCCCTTTGTAGGATAACTCAACACAGACTAGGGTGAACTGATGATGGGACTCCCATGACTTGGTGTGGGATACTAAATTATAGGGATTGGACTCTATAGTTGCTAAACTCATGCAAACTGGAACAACAAGTGTTAGGTGGGCCCCCAAATGAGTTCCCCATGGCACTAGTGAGGTGGAAACATACTCCTAATCTATGAAATGACAATTAGACTATGGTCATTAAATGGATGATTAGAATTAATCCTAACAACTAATAGTGATGCACCTGTGCTTATGTGCATGTGTTATGAGTAAATATTCCTCTTAAATCTATAAATTAGTTATTGAAGTCAAAATAAAAAACATGGAGTTATGTTTAATCCTAATCTTTTCCAGATTAAATTCAAAATCAAACTGAAAGCTAATGTATAAATAAATTTGTTAGTATACAACAAATGCATATAATGTTATGTTGTTGTTGATGGAGAATTTACTAGAAAATAATAAATGTATGCTTCTAGTTGATTTCTCTTTCAATTAGTTCACAACAATATTTGAGTAAATGTGTCTATTTTGTCATCTCTTAGACCTTGCATTTGAAGCATACAATGCAAAGTGCTCATGCAAAACCTAATATATATATCCCAGAAGATGCTCATGCAAAGCCTATTATGAAATCCTCCTGCTCATGATTGAAATATGGGCACACGTTTTCTAACACTTGGAAATTCATTCATAGGGAAATTCTCATAAGAGAAACATTGCTTCTATGTCCATGTTTGTATGATTTTGAGAAGGAATTACAAAATTAGGTGTTTTCATTTCTAAATATTTGGTTTTGTCAATGGACAAATGCGGGTATATACATCTAATAACGTGGAAACAAAATTGGAAGCAACCAAAAGGGAGTATCTACAAGTTTCTTTTGGTGTCACTACTAAGAGAAAGATCCTAATTTAAAATACTATTAGATTGGTATATGTGGGATTATGCAAAGGATAAAAAATACTTGTTAGAGTGAATATTTGAGCAATTGCCAATTTCTTTAAGAGATGCTGTGGAGGAATGCTTGAAAGGAAAGATGGATGAATTCATTTCACATGTGATAGATTTATTTCCATATGGGTTTGCTTGTTGATATATTCTACCCTTGTAATTACATACACATGGCCATATAGTACAATGTGGGGCCAAAATTAAATTTGAATTAGTAATGTCATTACTATAACTAGTCAGGATAACAAAATATGGTTGACTATGAAATTGTATTATGCTAAAATAATTTCTCTTCATTCTTTATGGAAATAATCATAAAGAGACATAAAAGTATGCAAAGGTGCATACTACGAAGTCTATACAGTAGATGTAAAATATCCACAATATTCTTTTGATCATGTTCTACAAGGTTCCTAAAGAATTCTTTGGTTTGAGGTTACTTATTCTCTAGTTAACGATGATATTTATGGTAGAAAGTTGAGAGACATGTTATGGTATTCCAATCAAGGATTGCAATTATGTATAGTGTGATGAAGAAAATTGAAGTTGTAATTTCAAGTATGTTGTGACTAAAATGGAATGAAATTGTTTGTGTTCTTGACTTCAGGCTTGAGAAATCTCAAAGCAATGTTGTATTCCTCAAGTTTTCCTTCCCAATTTATCTAACTCTTAATCTATTTCATCAAAATATTGCCCTAGACAAATTTTGCTACAATCCATTCCATTGACTCATTAGAACAAATTTCAACTCAAAATGGGCCTTTTAACTCTAATTCAAATTCCATGTCATCATGTGTTAGGCAATGAAATTGCTTTAAATTTGAAACACCGTCGAGGTCTTAAAAACTTTTTTAATACAAATTTGGGGATAGGTATCATAAAAAAAATTATTTTTTTGTTTGCATTTTCAACATATCTCCTTGCTTTTTTACTCAAATTTTGATCAGGAGAGCTCGTTGGATGCGGAATTAAATTCTGCATCCAACGAACTCATCATCATCACGTTTTTCAGGTATTTCTTGTTTTTGGGGTAGCAGGGTCTATCAAAAGTATGCCGAGTGGGTACTCATTAGATGCAGAATTTAATTCCGCATCCAACGAGCTCTCCCAATCTAAATTTGAGTAAAATTTGAGTAAAAACACGGGGAGATATGTCGAAAATACAAACAAAAATGTAGTTTTTTTTCTTTTCTTCCTCCAAAATTAATAAATATTATTTTATTATTTTAACTATTATTTTATTAGTTTTTTTTAGGAGGCCCATTTTGAGTTAAAATTTCCTCTAATAATACCCTTCCCAAATTATCTAAATCAAGTTCTATCTCATCTAGATTGAAAGTATTACCCTTCCCAATTTTTTCTACAATCCATTTTCTCCACTGCAACCAGATGTCCATGTAGAATAGTGTATTATAATCTTGAGAGTTGGACCCTGCCAAAATATTGTTACAGTCATTTCCATGGAAACCATGTTTCGAAGTAGAATTGTGTATTTGGTGTTTGTGGTAAAGCAACTTGTTTTCCATGTAGAATAGAGTATTCGGTTTGTGTAGTACAGAAACCTAAAATAAATGAATATGTGTTTAACCCTAACAATATTGTTGGTTACAGCTTACAACCATGGAAACCCCATTTCCATATAGAATAGAGTGTTTGGTTTCTGCAGTGAAGAAACTTGAGATAAATCAATCCCCATGTTCAATGCTGACAATAATGTTGGTTACAAATTACAATAATACTATGATTTTTTCCTCTTATATTGTGACACAAATTGTTATAGATGCATGTTGCTTGAGTGGAACTTGTGTTGTATATCGAGGAAATGAAGTGTTGTAATTTTATCTATGGTATCACAATTAATTTTTGTTTTTGTGATTTATCTTTGAAAGTATGGTTTGCACCAAATATTTATGCTGAGACGATACTTCCTCTATAGGTTTGAGATGTATTTCTATGCAATTGTTCTTTTAAATTGTGCAATGATCATTGTTTTTTAAATGTCAGGATATTTTTGAGACATAAATATAACATTTCAAATGCAGGAAGGAATCTAGGTATCACTGTTAATTTTTCTTTTTGCGATTTCTCTTTGAAAGTATGATTTGCACCAAGCTTTTGTGGTGAGAGGATACTTCCTCTGTAGGTTTGAGATACATTTCTATGCAATTGTTCTTTTTATTTGTGCAATGATCATTGCATTTGAAGTGTGAGTATATTTTTGAGACCTAAATATAAATGTTCAAATGTAGGAATGAATTTGAGGTATCAAAGTTCATTTTTCTTTTTGTGATTTAGTTTTAAAAGTACGATTCACACCAATTTTTTGTGATGATAGGATACTTCTAAGGAATTATATTATACCTTCTGAAGGGGTTGATTTCTCATTTTCTATAGCAAATGAAATAGAACCTAATCCCCGTGACAAAGAGATCATGGCAAAGGATATATCTTCTTCTCTTTTCCAAGATAGTATGGTCGACAATCTGATATCACTAGGAGAAAGATCTAAGGTTCCAAAGTCTTCTTTGGGGGAGCTTCTTCCTATCACAAGTGATTATCATTTTCATGGATTTGATAAATTTCATAAGTACTTAAACCTATTATGAAAAGGAAATATAATTCAAATAGTTCAATATCACTATTGGTAGCTAATGAAATATTTGATGTTTTAGAACTTGTTTGTAGGAATGGATAATACCATGTTGTCTTGTATGACATGCTTTTTCCCATGGGAAATGGAATTATTGCAAATTTATCTTATTCATTTGAAGGATATGCTGGTGTAGAAAACACTTATGATCCATCCATATATTGGAGCCTCCAAGAATGGATTTTTTCTGAGGAGAAGTATGAACACCATCTAGATGTTGTAGTAGCTAACATATGTGCATTAATGAACCAAAGCATAGATGAAAATATGTTAATTGAGCATCCAACCTCAAAATTAAGTACTGCACCTTCCATATAGTGGCTCATATTTTTCCCAATATTTTCCCAAAAATTCCATTGAACAGGCTAGGGAGTATGGCATGGAGTTTTTTTCCACGTTTCCTTAGATGTTATAAATGACTCAGTGTCACTAGGGAAACCATTATTGATCTAATACCTTATCAATTATCACAAGCCTATAAAAATGGAACAGTAGAAGCATAAGTTATCATTGTCACTCAACCATAACTGAGAAGCTTTTGAGAAATTTAGACATTTAATGGACATACAAGTGACATGAAAAATTATTACAAGCATGGGTAGCTTGAAGAGAATTTAATAGCTTTCTATCTACCCAGATTAACCTCATGGAAAAAAATGTGGAGTTTCCCTTAGCAAGGGATAATTAGGATGGCAACTGAAATGTGGATTTGTCACTTGAGCTATTACTTGAAACTTGGTATTTAAAATATGACGATGATCTTGTTTGGTAGAGAAATCGGTGGATCAACATACTTATTATATTCCTGAACATTCTGGATTTGTTTTGACAGGATGTCTACCTTTCTCCTTTAAATATGGAACAAATTTCCAAAATTAAGGTTTATAAAAAATTATTGAGAAAGTTCATATACTCTATTTCTTTATGAATGTTTTGGTTTCCTTCTAATGTCGATCCTTTGCCTCAAATGCTTGAATTGTGATTTATGCAGGGTATATGTTTCCTTTCAAAATCGAGAGCATTGATTACTATATTTGCTCCGTACCAATTTTTCAATTGACACATTGTGCCCAATCTAAATACCATTCAATGGGAAAAATCCTTTTCTTTTCTTCCAAGTCATATTGAAGCTTTTGTATAACCGTCACACTATCTAAGAATTACATCTTCATCTTTTTATTGTTTTAATAGATCCAAGGACCTGAATTTCTCATCTCGAATGTGCTCAAATTAAATGGAAATTTACTTCTCATAAAAGGAGGTAATTCTCCATGCATTCATGATAAATAATTATCCTACATTAGAGTGAACCTCAATGATATCATCATCTATGAAGCCAATATTGTCAGGTGCTTGACTAGGCAACATATTTTCTGAATAAGAAGAAAACAAGGTGTTCCCTTTGCCGAGTGACATTTTCATCATAAATTTTGAAAAGATTTTTCAAGCTTGTTTTCAAACTTGTCATACATATGAAAGAAAAGTTGCTTGCTTCCCTTTTTTTCTTGAATGGTAGTAATAACTTTCTACCTTGAACTAGACAACTTCAATGCATCATATATTGTAGTGTATGCATCATAATTTCATATTTCTAAAATATTTTTAGTAGTCTTTTCCAATTTCCTTATCATGTCTTTAGTTGAATCATTCATCAAAGAAATTTATTCGCCTCTCTTAACCATATGGATTTTATTTGAATTAACCCACAATTGACAAGAATAATGCTATGATATTGTGTAACATTGGAGGCAATACCAAGAAGGGATAAAGGCTTTCTATACATTGTATTCTCTTGTGAATGGTTTCATTAATGAAGTTACTAGCTTTCAAGACCAATAATCATAATTAACAAGATTAACTCTGACAAAAATTAATTTCCAATTAAAGAAATATGTACTATTTTTAATGCTTCTTAGAGGCAAGGAAATCAATCCACTTTTTAGCTTCTTTGACATCAGCAACAAATCCCAATAGCTTTTCCCATATTCAAATTTATCAATACGCAACTTCATTTCATAACCCACTTTCAATATTGCATAAATATCATCATCTTTTCTCACCAATACCATGCTATACGAAGACCATTGTGATCTAGACAATCTTGAATGGATTTTCATTACTGAAAAGAGATAATTCTAATCCATCCAATGCCTCTAGAAGAAAATCATACATAACATTTGCAATATCATTATTGATATAATGAATTATCATGAACTAGGGTTTGGACACATGACTATCCACATGCTCTTCTCATCTGCAGCATTAGGTTCATATGGCATTGTATCGATAAACCTTGGCGCAACCATATTTTTTTGAATCACATATTATTACTTAGAAAAATCCACATTTGAGCAATCCCATATTTGACAATCTCCATTTACAATATGAGCAGTCACTTAACAATCTTGACACATAATTTCTTACCTAGCATGCATCAAGGCCATTAGAGAAATTTTGAGGTAAAAAAAAAGGCTTCATAAGAGATATATTAAATATTATGAGATGTATTAAAAAATTATCATTTGGGTATTTTATGGGGTAGGTATATTTGACAACTCACCTCCTACAGTACATTCTATACACAATCTAAATATCCATGATTAAGTTCCATTTCAAAATTGAGTAGAAATAAATTAATAAAAAAAAACTACATTAATATTAGTAAGATTCAATTTTAAATTACCAAAACTATTTGTTCCTTTAGCTTTTATATGCATTGAAGATAAAAATGAAATTAAATAATAATAAAATACATTATAATGAAAATATATTTTTTATGAGGATTTATTTTTAATTTATATTAGTTTTTTGTGTTTAATATTTGTCATATATATATATATATATATATATATATATATATATATATTCAAAAAATAAGAAATATNATATTTATTTGTATTGTTTCTTTGAAAAATTTTGAAATAAAAATAACATTATTTTATGAAAAAATGAGAAATGATCTTTATTCTGAGTACTTTACTTGAAAATGACAATAATATTATTTTATTACAAGTAATTTACATGAAAATGATTATTATTATTTTATTAAAAGTGTGAAAAAACTTTTATTATGGCTAATTTACTTTATGACTTCAAAGCACTACCATGGTTAACTATGTGTTTTCATCCACCATTGAAAATGGGAGAAATAAGCCTACAATGCCACGTCAACCATGGGGTGATGTCATCCCCTAAAATATGATTGATTGAATTTTAAAGTACGTTTGTTTTGTTTTGTTTTGAGGCATATTTTCTATTTTTATGTCAAAATTTTTTCTAATGCATTTGGATGAATGACGTCGATCTTTTGACACCTAAGCACTTACTTCGTACACTCATCATTTTCTAGGCACTTGTGGCATTTGATATTATTGGGAATTGGCATCCCACATACAAAGGAAAACTATTTAATCAATCTTGATATAGTTGGGCGCCGAAAGGATTTTTGATGTGTCGTGCAAAGTATGATCTCTTGGGCTCCATTGGTGGCCTTTGGAATTTGGCGATTAACGTTGTATTTCATAATATGATGCCATTGACTAAGAGTGCTGGGATCAATGACCAAAAGGGTAAGACGATGGCTCTTGGTTTTGAGTGTTTGGATTGGTATGGGTTCGGTTATAACTTAGAGCTAGAGCTAGGAATGAAGAGTTGATTTTTACAATGGCTCTTTGTTTCGGGTTCTTTCATTGGTATGGGTTCGATTATAACTTAGAGCTAGGAATGAAGAGTTGATTTTGAAGTTGGAGGATTTTAATTTGGACAAATTTTTAAAAATGATATAAAGCAAAATATGCAAAATTATGTCGGAACCTTATCCACTTTTAAAATAAAACTATAAATTTACTTATAATAAATTATAAAATGATTTTATAATTAATTATTTTATTTTTTAATTTTTTTAAAATATCTGTCTTGATAAGGCCAATGGATATTTTACAAATTAAAACAAGAAAACTATATACTAGACTTCAATTTATGGATAAATTGTCAGACTTATCATAATGAAGGTTTGGAGTGAAGCGAGATTGGCCAAGTTGACATAAGGATTTGAGACATGGAAAAATTGACCCAATGGGGAAGAGGTGAAAAATTTTGTGAGGTAGATTTTAGTACTAAGAAATTCCTCATGAAACTAGATCCAAATTTAAATGGATATAAATTCGTGTAATTGTAATTGTCCATGTTAAGAACTCTACATTTTGTATTCCCATTTATAGAATCCAAATAAACAATTTTTTTCACCCTTTTTTCTTTATTAACCAGCATATGTTAGGGATATTTACAACGCCAACAACCATGAAACTTCATCATTTACATGAATGTGTGAGCACTTATGCGAAATTTTATATACTTTCTTATCACTCTTGTTTTTGGGGGGTTACAACTATGCTCTTTTTGATATGGATGGGCATCAAGTTCCACAAGAAGTGGTGATGAAGCTAGAGAAACATTTGAAGTCCTTATATAAGAGGTATTTATTGTGTTTCTTTGAGATCTTGTTAAATGCATTCATTATTTTCTTAGTACTAACTAATATACTATTTTTCAACTGTTCCATACAAAGAATGTATTGAATGGACTCCAAGAAGATATGTTAGTGCAGTAGGATTTTTCCATTGTATTGGAAATACTACATACAGATTCATTGTTAGTAATGAAAATGATGCATATGAGTGCATACTAATGAACTTAAAAAAGATTTGACGTTTGTTACAACACCAAATTAAATAAAAAAAAATGTTTGGAAAGCAATTATGTGCAAGGAATAATACATATTGTAAATAATGAATGAAGTGTTTTTTTTCTAAAATTTGGTTTATCAATCAGACTCTTTGTTAAATATCAAAGTATGTTAGATGTTAGTGCTTAATGAACTCTATACTTACATAGTTAGAGAGTTAATGGATTTGGAGAAATCTTATTACCTTAATATTTATGAGAATGTCAATATCCAAGGAGTTTTGCAAATCCATATATGATTTTCCCTTATTTAGAAGAGCAAGTTTTATGAGCTTACAACATAAACAATATTATAGTATAGAAGGTATGTGCTAACTTTCTAATCATTTTAACCGATTTTTATAATTAAAAAGATTTAGTTAATAATATCAAAATTCAATCAAATTTTTTATTAATGATATTTCAATATGCACCATAGCTACATTGCCAAATTATTATAACTTACAAATTGTAATAATTAAAAATAGTTGGTTAACAATGTCAAAATTGGATCACAATTTTTTTAGCATATTACATTTTTTTAATATATATCAATATGAGGTAATGAAGAGTTAAATAGAAGTACTTACATATATGGCTAGGCATTTTAATACCTATAGGCACATAAAATATCTTTTGGACTCATTGTACTCTTATTTTTTTTACCATATGGCAACACGGCTCCTCCAAGTTTGAAGTGTCAACGTTGAGCAAAAAAAGAAGTTGTTTGAACTTTAAAAATTTTATTTAATAATCAATCACAACATATGTTAATCTCATAAACAATTCAATCACATAAAACACAAGATGTACCGTGGGAAAACCATCCAAATCTTGAGAATGGCAAACCCGACAATCCTTTGGGTATGATAGATAATTGCAAAGAATGGTTTTTCAATACATGAGCAGATTTTCTGGTAAGATATCTCAAAGAAACAACAGAGAGTAGAGATAACTAGGAACACTATATGAGCCTTTCCAAGTGCATAGCACTTCAATAACAAGCTTACAATCATACATGAGAGAAGGTAGAAAATGGTTGCATTATTTTGGTGCACTATGAACACTGTGAGAACCAAAATTACTTTACCACATCATAAACTAGCGCCTTCCTTGAATTGGTGACAAATTGGAACCCCAAATTCTCTTTCATGCAAAAGATCTGCTCCTTCCTTCTTTCACTGGGAGTTAACTTTCTTTAACTAGATATGAACTGACTGAATTGAATGTGAACTAATTGAACTGATTGTGAGCTTGATTGAACTAAATTCAATCATCAATTGACTGATTGAATACTAGTTAGGAGTTTAACTTAATGTATTTAGTGCTGCACAATCAGTGTCATCCACGAACAAACACTTTTCATAAATCAAGGAGTAGATTCCATATATAACTAAAACTTATTTTTCCACAACTAAGACTTAGCTGATGTCTTTGCAATTCAAGTTCATTAAAGGTTTGACATGGGAAATTCAAATCCTTACTTTTTCTTTATGCTTATCTCATTTATCATCAATTAAATACTGCAAGGTCCAATTGTATATTAATTAATTTAACCATTTTCTCATATCATGCTTAGAATAATTCTTCCATATACTTATGATCACACATATTACCCTGGTCCATATACTCAAATGCTATAGTATAACACTCCAGGGGTAGCTAAGCCCTAAAGGAGACTTATAACATTTAGTGACCATTACTAGTAATAAATCACATAGTATAACCACTTTACACATTAATGTACACCACCTCACACCATGAGGATATTTGTAGGACTTGATATAACTCACAAGTCTATTGTCTTGATATTACTCACAAGACTTAGCTTGATATTACTCACAAGATTTACACCATCACCACCTAAATCATATGAGGATATTTGTAGAACTTGATATTACTCATAAGTCTACTATCTTGATATTACTCACAAGACTGGATAATTACTCTTGATGTTGTAATCTAAAAAACATTCAAGCTTGCAAATTTGAACTAAATTTGGTTTTCAATTTTTATTTATGACAAGCTAGGTGTAAGCAAAATTTCTTTAGATGTGTGACAACAATGACCACATTAGAGATAATCTAGGTGCAAGAATGAATAATAGCAAGTGAAGATAATTAAGTGTATTACTCTCTTAACCATCAATGCACAATTTTTTATGTTCTTTTTATGTGCATCAACATTTTATCATTTTTTTATGTGAGCAAAAAGTTGTCTATTGCATCTTAGATAGTGAATCACTTGTCTTGGAATCTAGGCGTGAAGTGAACCACCCAAAATTTATTGTTATTTTATTGTTTTCTTCATGGAATTTCAATAAAGAGGAGGGAACTATTCATGACATATTTCTCTATTCTCTTTTTTGGTTCATCACATTTACTTTACTCTCTGCTTACTTTATTTTTACTTTCATCATATTAGAGGAAATTTCAACTCAAAATGGGTCTTTTAACTTTTATTCAAATTCCATGGCATCATGTGTTAGCCAATGAAATTGCTTTAAATTTGAAATACCGTATAGGTCTTAAACACTTTTTTAATATAANGTTGAAATTTCCTTTAATATGATAGCACTTTCTAGAGCAATTGCTAGCAAATAATAATTTTATTATTTTTAAATATAAATGGAAATACATTATAATTTTCATTTTTTGTTGCATGTTGATATTCACCCGGAATATATGAGTTTTGAGGGATGCAATTTAATAAATGTGTAAAAAATACAAATTTACACCACCACCTTTGCCCAAAAAGTGTTACCCATCTTCATGAATTCCCAACAAATGATCCATTGACTTTATCCTCTCACAAGTGATCTATGAAATCTAGTCTTTTGCTTCAATATGAACAAGTGACCTGCCAACATATCGTCGAAACTTGAAATATGAAACTTAAGCTTCCCAACCAAAAGATACATAATATACACAATGCAATTTAAGCTTCCCATCCAAAAGATACATAATATACACAATGCAATTTAAGCTTCCCATCCAAAAGATACATAATATACACAAATTCACTAAGCTTTATGTTCTTTTGCACGCTTTCCTCATGCTTTTATCCCAAGGTAAAATTCAAGAAAAACACAACAATCCAATAATCCAATAGTACACTTACATATTACTAAAATTTATTATATCTTACTATTCTTTAATACAACACCAAAAAGTAAGTTTAGTTAAATTCTTTCCTCCAAATAAATAGAAACTAAAGATTTAGTGTACTTCAATAGGTGCTTCCGATTCAATTAAATAAATTTATTATATCTTACTATTCTTTAATACAACACCAAAAAGTAAGTTTAGTTAAATTCTTTCCTCCAAATAAATAGAAACTAAAGATTTAGTGTACTGCAATAGGTGCTTCCGATTCAATTAAATAAATCAATTAAAAAAGAAGGATATGAATAAGCTATATATTTACTTCACCATAGTCTTAAGCTTCTTTGTTGTCCGTAAAAAAAATCACTTTCCATTAATAACATCTCATTCAGAGTTAATTTACAGACTTAAATAACAAGTCTCCATTAATAATAGATTACAAAATGTTTATGTTTGAACAAATACAAAGATATTTGAACTTTAAAACTTTAATTGCAGAGATACTGAACAATAGAAAATTCAAATCGCACAAATCATTCATCCTCAACACAAGATGATTCCTAGGAAAAACCTCAAAATGATGAGGATGAAAAATCCAACAATTCGTCAAAGTATAATACGATAGATCAAAGAGAATGTCTTTTACAAAGATAGAAGATTGATTTCAACACCCCGAGTGCTCGATAAGGGAGAATACATAGCAATAAAGAATATAGATCAATTGTTACAACTTTCCATGTGGTCGACACATTAATTTAAGAAGCCCAAACCACTTCCATGCAAACTAGGGTGAATGGTTGCATGAGAATTATGCAGCCATGCATTACAATTTCAAATTTCCTTCTTGGAATAATCAATCCTTACATTGAAATATTCATCATGCACAACTAATGTGCCATGCCTTTCATCTTGGACATTTATTGACATCAAAGTGAATTGAATTTATGAACACTTAGTTATCAGGATAACACAAGTCTCATAGTGCTTTAACTCAAGTGTCATCATGCAAACACTAAAGTGTCATCTTTTACTTAAGTAGTCCTTCATTATTAACACTCAGTTAACTATTATTAATTGAATCATGTTGATTGATTTACTTTGCATGGACCACTGTGAGTTCCTTAATTAATTGAAACACACATTGAGGCTTTAACTGAAGCTTTATAACTGCAGCTTTATAACTTGAGTTCATTCCATTATCTGCATGGGCAATTTGAAATCTCTTTTTCTCGTTATATATTTATTGTTTATCTCTTTATCTTTTATCTTTCTCCATGCTCAATATGTGTTCTTTATTTATCTATCATATCACATTATACTCAGAAGAATTGTCGCATGTTATGATCATATTATATTACTCTCGAACCATATAGTCCAATGCTAAAGTAATTCACTCTAGAGGTGGTAGTATATAGAGGAGACTTAATAGATTTATCCATCTCAAATGACCATGGTTAGTAATATATCACAAAACATTTATGATTCAACATGAAAAGCATCTCACCTCTATAATTGGAGGCCTACCCCAAAGAGTACCCACTATAACTAGGGTCCACATGAGAATCTGACTTGATATACTCACAAGTCCAGCTCTATATTCGAAGGTCCACCTCATAGGTACCTTTATGAGAATCATGACTTGATATTACTCACAAGTCTGCAGCCTTGATATTACTCACAAGAACTTACAATTCAATATCACCAGCTCAAGACATTATGATGTATAATACTTGATATTACTTATAAATCCAGAGAATGACTTTTTATGCGATATATTTAACGCAAAAAAATAGTAAAACTATTAGGCTCTCTTCCTAATTTGATGTGCCCTTCAACAAATTTTCATACGCAATTCCTTGTTTTCATATATGTATTTTGACACTCATTTAAACATGCATGCTCTCCAATTTCTAATTCAGTTAAAAATAGCCTGAACTATGTTTTTTGTTTTTGTTTTTCAAGTATCATTACAACTTTCAACGTTCCTTGCAAGAACATATATATTAAAAATTATTTTATTTATATTTTTTCCCCAGGTTTCATGTTTTATATTAAAAAAATTATGTCCGGAAACTGAAATTCAGTCATTGTAATAACAAATTCTTTAAAAAAAAATTTAAACACTATCATTTTGTATAAAATTGTTTAGATTATTCATCACTTCTATTGTATATATTCCTAATATTTTTAAGTAGAGAGCAAACAGCTAGTACATATACAATTAAAAAAGCATTCCAAGTTTTTTTTTCCAATAATGAGGATTTTAAGGAAAATCAAGGTACATGTTTCTAAGACTTTAATGTTTTGTCACGGTTATTTTTAGTGTGTTGTTTAGGATTATCCATACATTTCAGGTGTCGTTGTCGTCTCCATGGTTTCGTTGGTCATGCTTATTGGTTATATTTTTAACATATTATGTACTTCTTACTCATAAAATAGTTGCATGGTAGTGTATATAAGGTTATCAACAAATTCCTTTTGTGCCTTTCAATTTTTAGAGAGCATAGATATTTATGGAAAAGAATATTCTCATATAATTATTTTATGCAAGCAACAAAATTAGGATGATGTGTTTTCTATAAAAAAAATATAAGTCAATTTTGATGTCAAAGGTTTTGATGTTAAACATAAGTAGGACAAGCCATATGAGGATTTTTGGGCTAGATGTTGTATTTGTCAATAGATTCTTGGACAACATGATCTGAATCTTGATATTTTTTTACTATGCAAAGACAAACATATCGATTTACTATATTTTTTTTGTTCACAGCTAGCATAGAATATAAGGCTTTTGGGCTGCATTGTTATCTTTCTCACATCTTTATCTATATCTCATTTGCTGCAAGGGTCTTGATTACAATCCATATCCAAAAACCACACTAATTTCTTTTAGAGGTTGGTAATATGAATCTTTTGTCTTATTCATAAATTGCTATTAACTCTCTTGAAAGACTTAAACATACTAAATTAATATTTTGAAACACATATAATACTATAGCTATAAAATTGGCTAATAGCATATAGTTCTACTATTATTTAATTTTATTTCTTATTGTCCTCCTCCTCCATATTTTTTTTCTTTTTCCAAGGGAAAAAGTCGTAAATATCTTTATTTACATTCAACAGATAGCCCAAAAGACCATTAACAGTATATGTCCCAACCTTATGGATGGTAAGTACAAACATGATAATACTCCATAAAGAGCTCATAAAAACCAAAAATAAACCAGAGGCATATAGCCATATCTCCAAAGGCATACATCCACAAAAATATAACCACATTTACAGCTTGTTCATAAAATAGACTAGTCCAAACTAAGAATAGCTCAAAACTGAGATCTTATCTCTGCATCATCTTCCAGGAAGGTAAAACTTTTTAGAAAGATATCATTCCAAAAAAAGCTCCAAGTGAGCACAAAACCGAATGGCTAATGCAGAAAACACATTAGAAAAACTGTTGATATATAGATCAAAAACTCAAACAACCTCACAAAAATAGCTTATAAAGTATCTTAACAGGTCAATAACACTCCATCTAAACCGAAAGGACTAATGTTGTTCAATCCCAAGTCCCACTGAACCTTGAAAAAATAGATCATAATTAGAAAACTTGAAAAGTTTCCACAACAGCATCTGGACGATGTTCCATAATGGACCACGATCCCTCCAAAATCCTTCCCCCAGCTTTGGCCAAAGCATCTGCAGAAGAATTTCTTTCCCGGTAGATATGGCTAAATGAAACAGAATCGAAACAATCAGCTATCCTGTTAACATCCCGGAGAATCATGGCTAGTTCTATATTCAATAATCGGTACTTGCCAGATGCCTAGTTAATGACTAACTAAGAATCACCGAAGATCTGAATTTTATCCAGCGAATTCCTTCGAGCCAAAATGAGAAGTAGCTTAAGGGCACATAATTCTGCAAAATTATTAGTACCCACTCCTAATCCGGCTTTAAAGGAAAAAAATTGAACATCAGATAAAAAAAGCATACCTCCAGCTCCACAAGTAACTGGGTCCCCTGCTACAGAACCATAAAAAAAAACCCATGCATAAGTTTTATCTATAATTTCCACCAAAATGTTTCAGATCGAAATCACCAATTGCTTTTGAGGGATATTCTTTAGCATTCCCAAACTGAAACTAGATACCTGTGCTGGTGATAAGGATAAATCCTCGAAACAGGATAAATTTTTGGCCTTCTAGATGAACCATAAAACAATGATAGCTAATGGTTTAAAATTTGCCACTTCCATATTCAAACACCAATTTTTGAAACAAGCTTTCACAGAATCTCCATTCCAGAGTTTATTGAGTTTCAAATTATCCTCAATAATTAACCAAACAGACTGAGTGAAAGGACACTCCACACCAATATGAAAATTGGTCTCACATTCCAATTTGCACAGATAACATCTGCCAGGTCCTTCACGGCCTTTCAATATAAGAACATCCCATGTCAACGCTTTACCAGACAAGAGAAACCAACAAAAAAATTAGTCTTAAGAGGACATTTCAGCTTCCATAACACTTTCCACCACCAGAGAAGTTCCATATCCATGTTCATAAGCTGAGCATAGCCTTCTTTAGGTGAATACCTACCAAATTTAGATAAATTCCAAACAAGTGCATCATCATCATATGAAATCCTAACATGATTAGATTTGAGAATGGATAAATAACCATTCCATACTTCAATCTCTAAAGGATCAGAAAAACCAATATACTCAGCAGAAAACCATTGTTGAGCCATTAGTGCAGACATTCCATGAATTCCAATATCAGATAAACAGTAAAAGCCAACCAAATGTAATTTCTTCAGCATGGAAGAGGGTAAAGCATGTCTCCATTTACACCCTATCCAAGGATCAAGCCGAATATGAACAGAAATACCATTACCAATCTTCCATACCAAGAAATTTCCAATAATGTCAAAATCCCAAAGGACAGCTTTCCAACATATTGAGATGTTCTTTTTCTTCTTGACAGGAGATCTGATCCAATCCAGAATATTCAATGGCTGAATGTATTTCTGAAAAGCAATCTTTACCCATAAACTTGAGCCATGAATGATATTCCAAACATTTTTTGCTGCAAGAGCCTTAGCAAATACAACAGGAACTTTAAGTCCCCAACCTCCCATGGATTTTGGATTAGCCAAAATCTTCCAAGATGTCCAAGGTAAGCCATGTGCATTCAGTTTTCCAGACCAAAGAAATTTGAAACAAAGATTTCTGATTTTTTAATAATCCCCAAAGGTATCCAAAAATGCATCCAATAGACATGGATTGCCTCTAATACTGCTTTAATCAGTATCAACTTACCTCCCTTAGATAACCAACGAAAACTCCAATTGTTAATCATTTTTTCAACCTTTATAATCAGCCAATCCCAATCTTTTAAAAGATATATCCATGGTTTGAGATGAAACCCAAGGTATTTCATACCATTTACAATTCTGTCAACAGGTAAAGTAAAAATATTCTGTAAAGTAACAACCTCAGATTCTTCCATACAAGAAAAATATAAAGTAGATTTATCATTATTAATCTTAATCCCATATGCCTTGCATAATATCATTAAAATATCATATAAAGTTGAAAAGGATTGTTTAGAACCATCATTGACCATAACTATATCATCCACAAAAAGAACATGAGATAAGACAATATCATTACCAAAAGATAAACCATGATAAGTCTCATGTGCTTTGGCAAACAGAATAGCCCTGCCTAAACCTTCAACCACCACAAGAAATAGTAAAGGTGCCAAAGGGCATCCTTGTCTAAGTCCCCTACCAGCTTTAAAGAAGTTGGTTGCTACTCCATTAATAAGTAGAGAGAAGGATACAGAGGATAGACTACTGATGACCCAAGAAATAAAATTCCCAGCAAAACCTAATTTGGAGAGAATTACCTGTAGATAGGTCCAGCTTACACAATCATAAGCTTTAGATAAATCAATCTTTATCATTACAACCTTTATTGATTTATAATGCATAGTATGCATACCTTCCTGAATGACCCCCACTACATCATGAATCTTCCTACCCAGCAAAAACCCAAACTGTTCACCAGATATACATCTACCCAAAACATTTTTGATCCGGATAGAAATAATCTTACCAATAATTTTGTACACAAAATTACACAAGGAGATCGGACGAAAATCCTCAAAAGATAAAGGATGATCAATATTTGGGATGAGCACAAGAAAAGTAGAATTGAAAACCGCAGGAATCTTGCCACTAATCCGAGAAATCTCAATAACTCTCAGAAGATCCTCACCCATAACATCAAAAAGACATCTGTAAACCTCAACAGAAATACCATCAGGTCTCGGGCTCTTGTCATTTTTGCTAATGGAAAGAATATGCTTGACATCTTGCATATTAACAGGCTTCATAAGCTCACAATTATCATCCTCTGAAACAGATGAGGGAAAAAAACCTACTCTATGCACAATCTCTAGAAGATGAAGATCTACTTCTTCCTTAAACAACACTTCAAAATGCTGAATCCCAGCCTCAGCAATAGCCTCAACACCTTGAACAAGATTGCCAGAGTCATCATGAATTTTCCAAATAGTATTAAGCTTTTTCCTATGAGCAGCAAATTTATGGAAAAAGGAGTATTTTCATCACCACAAAGTAGCCATAAAGCACTACTTTTTTGTCTAGCCTCCTTTTCTCGAAAACATAATATAGCTTTCTTACGGGATTCAAGCTCAACCAAGGACAATTTCTCCTCCTCCGAAGTAAAACCTATGGTAGCCCTATCAAAAAATATCTTCATATCATTTTCAATGTCCACAAGATCCTTTATATCTTGAGCTTTTTTCTTCAGGGACCATTCAATGGATAAATCTTTAATCCTTTTAAGATTCACAACAAACTAGGATGCAGGGGATACCTCAGACAAGGCATCATATACCACCCAGGATCCTTTTAAGATCTCAACCAACTCATCATTTTCCAACCAACAAGCATTAAACTTGAATGGATAGTGTTACTTAGAAGTGCTTGAAGATATTTGTAAAAAAACAGGTTGATGATCATAATCTCCACCACACCCTATCCATTGCTTAAGAATAAAATCCCTATTTAGGAAATTAGGAGATAATAGAAGTCTGTCCAATCTTTTACAGATACTCTCAGATCCAACTCTATGATTAGACCAGGTTGGAATGGATACCAAAGGGGCAACGTCAACAAGTCCTAACTCATCCAGAAGATTAGTAAAGAACTCTGTTAATGCATCCACACAAGCGTTAACCCCCCAAATTTCAGACAATCCCAAGGAAAAATTTAGATCTCCCCCAAAAACCAGATAAGGACAATTGAAACAATCCATTCCCGAGAGTTGATTCCAGAAAAATTCCATGTCCAAATAAGGCCCATAAAGATTTATAAAGTTTAAATCCAACTGCAATTCAATAGAATGCAGAACAACACAAAGACCAAAAGTCATGGCCCAGGCATTCAACAAAAGAAAATTATGAGTCCTCCACCCCAGAAGAAGACCCCTAGATCTACCCCTAGCGTCAACAGATACAAACTACCAACCTTTTAACATTAATTCCAAATCCTTTACCAGCATACAACCTTCACACATAGTTTCTTGCAGATAAATAACATCTAAAGACTGTTTATCAATCAGTCTTTTAACAACTAGTTTTTTAGGTAGACTAGCCAAACCCCTACAATTTAAGGTCATAGGGATCATAAGGGGAACTTTGGAGAGGCATACAAAGCTCTAAGTGCCTCAGATCCATCTTTCGCAGAATGATTAGAATTAGCCAAAACCCCAAACCGACCCTTAACATGCATTTTAATCCCAAAAGGATCACAATCTGATCCAAATCCATCAATAATAGATTTAGAAACAGAACAAAGAAAATACCCCTTGTGCACACCAGGTAATGTCTTTGGAGGAGATACAAACCCAAGTTCCCTTAAATCATCCTTCTGAACAAGATCAAAAGAAGAAACTAAAACAGATTCCTTATTAGTCTTATTCACCCCTAGACCCTAAGCAAAAGTGGTAATACATAGAGGTTTAAGGGGAGATAAGGAGGAGTGTGATCCTATGTCCTTATCATTAATCAACTGATGAGAAAAGTTCAAATCCTCCGCACTCTCTTCAGGAATCATACCCTCCTTAGCTTCCAAATTAGACCCACTCTTTTTGACCCTCCAAAATTTTTGAACAGAAACAGAAGATGGGTTCTTGTTGAAGGGAAGTGAACAATCATTCGCTAAATGTCCATAAACATGACATTTGTAACACCTAAAGGGGATACCCATATAGTCCAAAGGCCGATTGAATTCAAAATTTCCATTTTATATTACCAAATCAGCTGGCAACCCATTCCGGAAGTCTAACAGGACTAAAACCTGACCCATACAACAAACCCCAGATTGAAGATAAGAAAACTCAGTTTCTAAATGAGTACCCAAAGTATTACCTACCAATTTAAAGAAATCAACTGACCAATATTCGAAGGGTAAATTAGGCAGTTTAACCCAAATCGGAATATGATCGTACCTTTCAAAACGAGGATCAAAAAGAGGAGTCCACCTTTTGATTAAAAGCCCAACATTGTCCCACCTCCAGACACCAACCAGAACCAGATTAGCATCTTCCTCATTGAAAAATTTGTTCAAGCTATCCAACCTCTCGGAAGGAGATAAATCGCAGGTGGCACACTAATGACCTCTTTCCAAACCTTCGAAGCCCAACCATTTAAACTGTCAGAGTTGAACTTGCAGCCTCCAAACCGCCCAACCAGAGTCAATGCATTAGTAAAGATGATATTGTTTAAGCCCACATCCTCACCCACAGTCATCAATACCGGTTTTAACAGTTTCCTGATAGGCTTATGTGATCTCTTCTTGAATACTCCAGCCTCCTTCACCTCCGGTTCATCGACATCATACAGAGTACCCAAATTAAGACACCGAATAGGATTCCCCATAGAAACAGGAGGCTCATCCAATTCAGTGGTGGCTAGACAACCCAAATCTCTTACCAGGCCACTTCTAAAACCCGTTGACTCTATAGAATCCACAAGAGATTCCAACAAACAAGTGTTCACCACATTATCCAAACTGTCACCCACAAGATTGGTATTATAATCAAGGACCCTAACAACACTAGAATGAGCCCTTGAAACTACAACCCTATGCATCCTCCTCCTCCATATGTAAGACACAGTCTTTTGGGATGCTTAAGAATCTTATTAGAAAATTTGTACCAAAATATACAAGACATTTCTATTACAAATTATCATTACATTGTATACCTAATAAAATTAATTTCCTAATGTTTAAATGAAGATCAATACAATTTTTTTTAACTTTTAAAAAAAAATGCAAAAATATCAAAAGGCATTTATTTTAACTTTGTAATTGTTCTATAGAAAATTGCAAAAGTATATAAAGACAAAATTATTTTAATTTTGCAAAAGTATATAAAGACAAAATTATTTTAATTTCGTAATTGTTCTATAATCAAAACTGTGTTTATTATCCCATTATAAAATTATTACTCATTAAGTCTTAGCTTGCTATTTGTCTCAAGAGCATTGGTGACGCAACAAGCCACAAGTGAAATCTCGCCTAAGGTTACATTTCATAAAATCCTAGTTAAAAACTCTTGTTTTAGATAGGCAAACAATCGTTAAAAACTAAATAAAAACTAGAATCATTATGTTCCTACCAATACACCTCAACAATGGTAAAAAATTGACAAAGACCTAGTAACATGGGAGCCAATCAAATCATGTAGTAGGCCTCCCTCTAACTAGTGGTTTGCATTAGGCACATTATATCTGCTTACCTAACCATTGAAAACAACAACCTGATTTCATAGCCACTCAAAAGCTTCTAGTTCTTGTATTTGTATAATTTAAAATAGAACTAATAATTAAAAATATGTATGTCCTTTTACAAAAATCGCTTGTCATTTCACCAGTTTCTTTAAAATAATATCTTATAAATTAATTTTATCCATCAATCAATATTAAAATATCACTAACTTAAAATAAGTTACCAATGAAACTAATTTTAAACTATTACGAACTTAAAAAGAAAGTTACCAATGAAACTAATTTTAAACTATGACGAACTTAAAAATAAGTTACGAGAGAAACTATTGTCGGTCTGAGAATTTGTTTTTACTGTGGTGGTGAATGCGTTTGAACGTCGCTTGCCTATGCATTCATCGTTTTACATGTTTGTTTCTATTCGTCTTTAATTTTTATATTGTCTCGTCACTAAAAAAAAGTATATGCTTTTCACAGTCGACGACATTAAAAATCAGAGCTTCCTGGTTCATCAAACACGAACACGAAATAATATAGAATACACAGGCGAATTACAATATGTTGCATCAGCGAATTCTCCCTGCAACTCCCTCTATTCTACTTTAAACAAACCATTACAATAAATAATTAACGATTGAATGCGCGAACTTTCAGAATTCGGAAGCGGGGAGAGCATCGTGAGTTGCGTCGCCAATGAAGATGCCACCGTAGACGAGACCTGCGAGGCCTCCTCCGATCAGAGGGCCAACCCAATACACCCAGTTGTCTGTGAAGTCTCCGCTCACAACGGCAGGGCCGAAGGAGCGGGCGGGGTTCATGGAGCCACCGGAGAAAGGACCGGCAGCTAAGATGTTGGCGCCCACAATGAAACCGATGGCGATGGGAGCGATGGTGCCCAGATCGCCCTTCTTCGGGTCGGCTGCGGTGGCGTAGACGGTGTAAACGAGACCGAACGTGATAACGATCTCCATCAACACGCCCTCGCCGGTGCTCATGCCCGAAGCAA
This sequence comes from Pseudotsuga menziesii, assembly GCA_001517045.1. Taxonomy (NCBI): domain Eukaryota; kingdom Viridiplantae; phylum Streptophyta; class Pinopsida; order Pinales; family Pinaceae; genus Pseudotsuga; species Pseudotsuga menziesii. The sequence goes on from LPNX010294121.1 coordinate 284,186, forward strand.
CGCTGTGAATTGGCGTAGTCTACATTTCAAGAAAGAATTAAACGCCAACAATAATATTATAAATGTAGACTCGAACCTATGATAACACAACATCTTGAATTCAAGGCTTACCAAACCGCCGGTGGTGAACTTCAAGAGGAGGCAAGCAATGATCGAACCGGCGAACTGAGCGATCCAGTAAAAAACGCCGCGGAGCACCGTGATGTGGCCGCCCAGAGTGAGCCCGAAAGTGACAGCCGGGTTGACATGACCACCGGAAATGTTAGCCGCGATGGAGACGGCGACAAACAGCGCCAGGCCGTGAGCCAACCCCACCCCAACTAGCCCCGCCGGGCTCAGAGATGCATCCGATGTCAACTTATCTGCAAGCATTATATTTACAAAAACACATGATCAGAAACCTTCGACAATATCCCCAGAAAACATGAAAAAACGCGTTGAATAACAAAACGAACCATAAGCCATGACGGATCCAACACCGGCAAAGACGAAGAGCAAAGTGGAGATAAACTCTGCAAGATATGTTCTCAACGCTTCAAACTTGATTGCATCACCAAAGCTGCCAACAGCTATTCCCAAACGGCCCATCTTATTCAAGCTGGATTAACACTCTCAAATGTTTAGATCCCAAAAATAAAAAATAAAGCCAAACAGCAGTTGCTATTGATTATAGTAAAAGGCTGGCTGGTTTCCTCTTATATACCAGGCCAAGCTGCAAGCACAAGAGGCTACCGAGAGCTAGGAATTATGAAGGTAGCCTAGTGCCGGCTACCTTGCTGTCATGGAACAGTGTCAGGACAGACCGTCCATAGCGGGTATGACAATATGCATGCCATCTCTTACAATATTTTTTTTTATGATAGAATGATGAGAATGCCCCCCAGCGCCCCCACCACTCGCCTCGAATCTCTGGAGAGCCCAAAAACAAACCGTTGAATACCTAACATGATTGGAATTCAGCTGCAGAGTGAAGAATCCTAATTGAAAATTGGGGTCGCGGGTCTACTGGAAGAAGTCATTGGGCCGCCCAATCACCGACCTGGCCGCCCTTCATTATTATATATATAAATAAAACTGCAACATGAACTGCTCAACGTTCATTCGTTAGCTGTCACAGTGTTAACGTCCATTAACAAATAAATTAATGGGTGCATATACATTTAAAATTAGCTGACAGGCTACAGTCTTCTCAGACGGATTGGCCTATTCGTTTTTTAAATATTCCCCTCGAATTATCTTACAAATATAGATATGCTTTGCTAACAGATGTTTATCTTTCAGAATCTAGGAGCAATTAAAAACCGAAATTCCCCAAACAAACTTATAATTTTTTGCTTCTTTGATTCTATATGTGAATGTCTGTATTTATTGTTACGATGTTAGTGTAGCAATGATTCTATCTCTAGGGTTGCTTTCATAACTTCTCATTAATGATCCTTTGATATGCGTTTCTATCATCATTGCATTATAAATTGTGATAGTTACACAAGAAAGCTGTTTTACGTACCTAATAACGTCGTATATGAGTATTCAACTGCATTTAATTCAAAAGTATAAATATATTTAATAATAAAATTGGAATGAAATTTACTATTTAGTGTAAAAGAGTTAAAAAAAAGATTCGATATTAAAATTATGAAATCACTAGTTGGTGTTTCACTAATGTAGAAAATATAAATGATTTAAAAAACAATGTAAGGTTACGTGAAACTATTTCATGTATCGGTATGGGCAATAGAAATGATTTAATGAACAATGTAAGTTTACGTGAAACTATTTAAAGCATACTTTTAGTTCAGTTTCAATTTTGTTTTAAATGGATATTGTATAAATTTTAGGTTTTTATATTTAAGAAAATAAATTATTATTTTGGGAGAGGGTATGAATTATTAGCAGGGTTTGTGGTTGATTTATTGAAAGATTTTTTTTGGATTTTTGTGTGGGAGGTGTTATTTATAATTATCATCTTTTAATGTTTTATGTGTGGATCATGGTGATAGTTCTACTTGTGGCTTTAAACATCGTTCTCACATATAATATTAAGGCTAGCTCCAAAAATGAAAAAATTTAGTACTAACAAGGAAAGTAGAATGCTTATATAAAACTTTTAATCAAATAGTAACAAATATATTATAAATCTAAATGCACATATACATTTATATAATAAAATCAATTATATATTTAAAAAACAAAAATACAAAATCTAAACAAAGCAACTAATTATTAATAATTATTTTAATAAAAAAAGTATGAAAACAAATAGTATTTATTTAAAATTTAAATAATTAAAATTTGATTTTTTAAAAATCTAGTTTTCAAATTTTCATTATAAGAATCTATATCCTTATTACACTTAGGCCAAATATTCCACAAATCAAATTCCATACACTAACTACCAATACCGTCCAATTATATTATTATGAGCTGGCCTAATAATATACTAGTTAATAACAAAAACATTATTCTAACTTCATACGAAATTTCAAAAGAAGATGTGGAATTTAGACACAAACTTAGAAGCAATATGAAAAATATTTGTATGTTCCACAAATTTAAGCAAATTTGGCTACCGTGCAACATTTCAAACCCCACATGTGGTATGCTCGAAAGAGTAAAACCTTCCAAACCCGAACCTTGGTGTGCTCCAAATAGTTTGAAATTTGAATATGTTGTAGAGGACACAATTTTCTATCTACTCACCAAATATTATCAAAAGTTATGAAATACCAGTATGCCATGTTCATAGACCACGTGGAAATTTTCCAAAAACAACGGTTCAATGTTTTACCTTGCCCACAAACAATATTTCGATTAAAAGTATGAAATTTTTATATCATGTAGATAATATGGAGTTCGTATTTTTATAATTTTAGTTTAACTATTCAAACTTAGAGTTGTCGAATTTAAGAGGTTATAATTTGATTATAATGTAATTTTTGAGCCATTGAAGCAAACTCAATAGGTTATTTCACTCTATCATATGTTATAATACGTTTGAATCTATATATTGTCTTAAAGAATATAAAAAGTTATTATTTATTATTACTTATATATTTTAAGATACAATGAACATGCATATAAATATAGAAAGGAAAATGTATGCCTATAATCGATACAATATAATAAATAAATATAGATTATTGATTATCCATCATATCATTATGGTGAAATACTTTATGTACATTATATGTCTTTTCCTTTTTAAAATGCTTTGTCCTCAAATAATAGGTATACATATATATATATATATAACACTCAGATTTTGATCCTTTAATTGTGGAAGGATAGTTCCAAGGTAACCTTACAAGCCAATCTTTAAGAGGAAAGCTGGCTTCTTTCTTATTAGAGAGGGATCTCTCAACAAATGAATGAATGAAAATGCCTGATATATCTTTAAAAGAAACAAGTTTAATAGTTGTGATGGATGAAACAAGTGGATATCATTGGGTGTGGAGTAAAAAACATGAGTTGCAATAAATGACACTCCTTTGCAATGGAATTATTTACATAGGTAAGATAGTTACTCTTTTACACTCAATTTCTTGATTTTCTGGTGATAGAGAAGAAAATTGAATAGTACATTAACATGGGCATCAAAAGATGAATACAATATTAACTTTGGAGGAAAATTATTTGTGAATACTTGAAATCAAAGAACTAGATCATATGATTATGAAATATGAAATATGATTCAGTATGCACTTATTCAAGCATGAAAGACAATACAGTGGAAAAGAATAACTGGAAACACATTCACATAAGGAAAGAAAGTACAAAGTACAAAATACAAAAAGAACAACACGAGAATCTCTGGTAGAAAAAGCTTGCTTTGCCCTGCAATTTTTATTAACATGAAAGATCTCTTACCAAATGAAATTTTCTCACGGGTTCCAACCCTCATTACATTACAAAATCATGCTTGTATACATAAGTTTTCTCCTTGAGTTGATAACTACCTACATTCTAAAAATAACAATTTGTAACTACCTGATTATATTTGTCCAATAACTTAACAAACTAAATCTCCTTAACTACTTAGAAAATATTTTAACTTCATTCTAAAACAGCCCTTGTCATATTTGCATCCCAGGCCTTGAAATGAAAGCCTTCATTGCTACAATTTGTATTTCATTTTTCCAAGTTTCTCTGTAGTGTTCCACTGATCTTGAGATGGAAGTTCTAGACTTTCCATTTGTTTATCCAATACTCTCAACTCCACATGATCTACATAAAAAATAGTTGGCAACTGAGCACCAATTTCTTTGAATGCATTTACCAAATAGCTGGCAAGTGAGCACCAATTTCTTTGAATGCATTTACTAACTCAAAATCCATTACGAGCTTGTCAATTATGACCTTTCAAGATAAGGATTGAGTCATGTAATCAAACTTCTTATGATCTATCCTAGATCTAACCAACACAGATTGATATTCTGACTAAGAAATTAAATTCCAATATTCATCCCTAAAAGGAGGGAGGCCTTTATGAAATAACTCTATAAATAATCTTTTAAATTATTTCACTTGATGAAGAATTATATATATGATTTTGCTTGGATTGTCTCAATGCGTTGATGCTTTCTCACAACTTTCGTGACCCAAGTTATCACTGCAATCATGTCCTTGATGCCCATTGACCTCAGTTCTTCTTCAAATAAAGTGTTGAGGAAGTTTTTTGTGTTTATAGTTGTCTGTTGGTTTTCTGTCTAAAGCCTCCTTTACAACTACACAACTCTATCTTGCTGCATTAATTACCATTTCCTTATCCTTGATAAAAGTCAAATAAGGCCTTATCTTTGTTGCTTCAACAATAATCATGTCCCAAAGGGATTCCTAGCACCTTATACTGGCAGTTGACCTGTCAGTTGTTTTATCAATTTATCATTTCTATCGAGCAACTCCTTATTTTTAATCTCAAAGAGTTTCCTTTCTTCTTCCTTCTTTTTAATGGCTTCAGCCAAGTTCCGATTTTCTGTTTGCAGGCTCATTATCTCTTTATCTCTCAAAATGACCCGTGACATAGCCTAAACAATGGTTTCAATGTTTGTTTATGTACTTGGATGCTTTGTCTATATTGGTTCCTTTTGAACTTTCTCCTCTTTTTCCTTATCCAAAATTAATTGATTTTCTTTTAAAACATTAATTTTGGCAATAAGAAAACCCTTTTCCTTTTCCCATTTACTTTTTTCTCCAGCGAGTTTCAACAATTTGGCTTTACAGTCATTCAACTCTTGGGACATTGACTCCTTTTCTTTATCTAACTCTGTCAATTTTGAAGCCTGAATTAACTGAGTAGCTGGATTATTCAATTTATTCTTCAACAGCTAGATAGTGTTCTCTTTGTCAGCCTAAATTTTATTAGTAGTTTGTCCTTGGTCCACCTCACTGTCCATAGCCAACAGGTCACCTTGAAGCTTTTTAATTTGTTTTTGATGTACTTTATTCTCCACTTTTTGCTGTCTCAATTGATTCTCTATTATGGACACAATAGACTGTAACTTTGAAACCTTCAAAGTAGATTTCATCAGATTAGTGTAAATGGCCTCCCTAGTTTGCTTGTTTAGATGAATTTTGTTAGGTACTAAGATCTTTTGCAGATTAAGTCCCATCTTTGCAACTCTATTTTGGATAGCTACTGCTAGATTCAAAGTATTTTTTGCATGATCTTTTACATTGAATAATGAAACCTCTTTATCAAAAATTTTCCTCGCTTTGAAATACAACTTCATATATTTTTTAGAGGAAACATTCTTATCTTGACCATATCTTGCATACAAATCACTCCTAGATTTGAATTTGTCACTAGATCCTTCTTGTATATCTAAGAAGTTATATTCTTGAACTTCAAAGGCTAGTCCTTGTACTTTTTCCTTCGTTTTCTTACTTCCAACTTTAACCAGCTCTTTTTCCGCTGAGCTTATCTTGATTGTAGATTCGTTTTGGCTATCGACGTGTCTTTGGGCCCTACCTGGATCTCCGTTAACCTTTCTTTTTCATCTTCAACCAGCGCCGTTAGTCTTCTCCGTCCGCAATGGCCACTCGTCCCTCATGACCATCACCTATCTACTGACCATCACTTGTCCCTCATGACCATCATTTGGTCCCGGGTAGGCCTCTACTTTGTATAAATCTTCTTCATTTGGTAAATTAAAGAGGTAAGGCCTTTGATGGATTTCCATCTTGAGTTAGGGTAAGCAAGGCAATCTACCCCTTAAGATCGACTTCTAATCCAGCATCAAAAATATCCTGAAGATCGGTTTCTAATCTAACATCCAAAATAATATCTATATAAGGCTGCTTATTGGGGGGAGGGGGATTTTGTCCTAACTAACTAAAATTAAATTTATTTGGAATGACTTTTGTAAAATTATGTTTATTTGAAGTGACTTTTGAGTGGACTTTCATAATGGTTTGAATTTATATATTTTAAAAATATTTTTTATTAATTAATTAAAATGTTTTTTATAAGAATTACAATGATATCCAAAAGCATATAAAGTTAAATATGATTGTTTATAAAAATTAAAACATTCTTTGCAAAAATAAAGTTATAATAAATAATAATTAAAATGTATTTCAGTACATAAATTTTTATTTATGGATAAGGTATTTTAAAAAAATGTATTTTTAAGTGTTAAATACAATTTAATTAAAAAATGTAATTTAAAATAATAATTATTAGTAAAACATTATTATTAAAAAAATGGACAAGATCATTAACGCATAAATTGTGTTGGCTTTTAATTTGTTAGGTTCAAAATTAATGGATTAAAATGTTAAATTTGGAAGATTTTAAATCACTAAAAAAACATTATATTTTATCTTATTAACATTATTAACATTACACTTAAAAAAAACATTTTATTTTAAAAATATATATTTTTTAATTGGTGTTAATATAACATTCTCTACTTGCAAGTGGATGTGGATGAGCAATGTAATGACTTGCTAATATAATATTCTTTTTAGTAGATCTATTTGTTTATCTAACTTTCAATCCCTATAGTTCATTCTAAGATGAAAAAGTTTGTTAAATGTTCATCACATTATGAGTGGTTCATGGGAGAGCCCTCTAATTTATTTGAAACATTTTGAAATGATTTGTAAATTTACTTGTAAGTTATCTATCTCATGTTATCCATTTTCAATTTAATATTTATTTTAGGAATTTATTGAAGTAATGTTTATGTATTTTAGAAAAAAAAATCTAAACTAAACAACTTAGGTAGGTGAAGTAATGACATGCTAAGAACATGGTCTCTTTACGATATTTAGACTTAGATGAACAACAAGATTAATAAATATTCATTACATTAGGAGAGATTATATTTGAAACATATTATATGGGGCACTCATATAACTCAAATATTTTGGATCCCTTAACTTATTCATCCCATCAATGTTCGCTTTGAATATCCCAAAGTAACTATATTTTATGGATTTTCTAGAAATTGCAATTTCAACAATTGATTGATAGGAGTTATAACAATGGCATGATTTTTCAATTTAAAGAATTAGAAATTTCAATTTTAGCAATAAAAAATTGTAATTTCATATTCACACTTTCAATAATAAAATGATTGCCACCACAACCTCAAATTATAGGAACATTTAATTAGAAATTCACAATTTCAAGAATCAAATAATTGAGGAGAAATTCACATTTTTAAAGGAAAAAACACAATTACAACCATTTACTAATTACAATTTCCACACTAAAAAATTGCACTTTCAACAATTAATTTATTGATCAACCCATATTTCATTTTACTTGATCTTGAGAAGTTATGTTTAGGGCCCTAGGTTGTTGTTTCCCTCCCCTTAAAAATGTTAATAGTCTAAGGCTATTGTTTCCATACTATGATTTTGTTCAAGGCCATGAGATCCATCCACTATGTATGAAACATCTTAATGGCTCTTATTTCCAACTCTTAGGGAAAATATACCGTAGTGAGAGTTTGTCTTATTATGTCTAGGATTTTCTCGTGGTGTTTTGAGGATTAATTAGGAATTAAGGCCCTTATGTTTGAGGTACTAGGAAATAGGTCACTTAGGCTAGATCATAAGGGCCTATGGCTATATTGTTTCCCTATTGTAACTATGGTCAAGGCATCAATATTTTTGCATGATGCATGAAACATCTTAATGGAATGTATGTTCAACTTCTATAAGGATCCCCTAGTGAGGACTCTTCTCAGTGTGCTCAAGATTTGTTCATGGTGCTCGATCTTGAGAATATTTAATTAGGTACTATTAGTATGTTTCACATACTATGAATGGGTATTGAGACTTTAATCATATTCATGGTAGGTAAACAATAGCCTTAGGACCTTGGAATTTATTAAGCAAGGAAAATAACAACCTTTGTCCTTAAACATAGCTTTGATACCTAAGCACTATGAAATAACAATCACTCAATCAAACATTTTTTGAGATTGTTCAGTATTGTAAACAATTTCTTTATAAAAAATGAATGATCCTTGACTTATGATAACTTAATGAAGTGAGGCTTCTTCGACCCTAATATATGTTATATATGCAAAAATAACGTTGAAACCTTTCAACATCTGTTTGTGGATTGTGGTTTTGTCAAAAAGGTATGGAATCACTTGTTTCAGGCTCTCACCATTTATTTTAGGGGGAAGGATGCGATGTTGAAGGACTTGCTGAAAGAATTGTTTATTTTCATGTAGAATATGAAACTTTTCCCTTTTTTTCTTTATGGGGAATCTGGTAAGCAAGGAACAAAAGGATTTTTGAAAATGAGATTCAACCCCCAATAAATTCTAGTATGAATATATTAAGCTATTTCAAGGAATTCTATAAACCTTACAAAATCAAAATTCTGAGGTTTATATAGGATCTTGAGTTCAATGCATGCTTTCCTCTTGGTTTATTTGATGGATCTTCCAAATAAAATATTTGTGTGGGAGGAATGGTCCTCAAGCTATCTTCGGATCATGATTTCCTCCTACAAATGTGCAGTAGAAGTGGAAGTTACACTCGGGTAGAGTTATTAGCACTTTGGGGACTTCTTTCCTTTTCCTCTGATAGGATTATTCTGTCAGTTCAGTTTTTTGGGGATTCTAAGATAATTGTGGATTGGGAAAATGAGTGCTTTGTCTTGCAGGTTGCTTGTTTATACCATTGGTGAAGTTGGGTCCTCAAACCGATGGAAAGCTTCAATACAATCTCAATAACGCATTTTTATCATGAATTAAATGGGATGGTGGATGAACTCTCGAGGAGAGAAGTAGGTGATATTGAAGGATTACTAGGTACTTCGAGGAATTTAAAGATCAACTCAGGGTCATTGAGACTCCATTAGCTTCAATTTTTTTTCTACTTAGTCTTCCTAGCTTGCAATCTCTTCATTTTGGTTTTTCTTTGTTCATAGTTATCTACACCTAAAAAGTTTATTTTTTTATGGGTAGTAGGGCTAATAATACTTTTTGTTATTGTAAACTTTTTCCTCGGAATCCTAAAGTCATATAGGTACTTTGAGGTGGATTATAACAGGTTTTTGTCTTAGTATAGCTTCATCTTTGTCACATATCAATGTTGTTGCAAACAAGGAACTTTTATGTAACTTTGATTCTCTCTTTGAATAGCAAGTCACTCGATATTTTTTTCCTCCTAAAAGAATGTGAATTCTCCTCATTACTTGTTGAAATTCTCAAATTTGTAATTATCAAAATGACAAAATTGCATTTTCCAATATTTGAAAGTGCAATTTTAATAACAATCATATACTTCAAATTGCTCATTTGTAATGCCGAAATTGAAATTTTATCGTTATGATTATTTGTTGAAATTACAATTTATCAATGGTCATATTACAATTTCTCATAAGTAATTCCAACTTTATAAATTTTCAATTATTCGAATTGCAGTAAATCAGTTGCTGAAATTTCACTTTTCCTTTAAAAATTGTGTTCATCTCTTTTCAATCATATAATTTCATTTTCCTAAAGTTGAATATGCAATTAAAAAAATTCAAATTTAACAAATTTTTAATTGTTGATGATGCAATTCTAGATCGTTGAACTTACAATCAACCAACTATTGAAATTTCAATTTTCATTAGAAGAATGTGAATATCTCCTCACTCATATACTATTCAAATTGTGAATTTGTAGTTACGCAAACTACAAATTTATTATTGCTTTATGAATACTAATTTTAAAACATGCAATTTTTTAACTTGAAATTGTAATTTGAATTACAAGTTCATGAAATTGTAAATATGCAATTATTGAAATGACAATCAATTAGTTGTTGAAATTATAAAGTTCTAACTTTTATATTTTTCCAATTGTTGAAATTGCAACTCTTGAATTCATGAGACTACAATGAATTAATTCTTGAAATTGTAATCTATGCAAGCTAAAAGTGCGGTTTTTATAGTTATTTAAATGTTGAAATTGCAATTCTTGGTTGATGAAATTGCAATTTTCATTGAAAAATGTGACTTTATTCTTTAGTATTCCAATTGAAATTGTGAATTTGTAGTATTTAAAATTGCGATTCCTACTCAATCTTTTTTATTTTTGACTTTATTACACACCCACTCACGTGCATAAATTCTACCATCGATAAAAAAAACCTTCACCTATTGAAGTCCTAATTTAAAATATTAAAATTCGTCCTCTAAATTTGAATATCAATCCTAGAGCATTAGAGAATAGTTATACACATTAAAATTTTCAATTCCCATGCAAGAGTGTCGGAGAGGAGTTATAGATATTAAAAAACTGTAGAGCTAACACATATAAACCAGTTGTCGCAATCCCCAAAAGAATCCGTCATTGTCACTGAAATTGTATTATAGAAAAAAAAATTGATCCCTTGTAATATGTATACATATTTGACATAGATTTCTATTTCTATATGTGTGAAAAGAATTAAAGAATGGATGCAATGGAACAAAATACTTGAAGGGAAAGAATCATTGCAAGGGTAGGACATCTAGAATTTAAACTATGAATGTATTTCTTCATTTAGTCAATGGAAATGGAATTGAGTTGAGGGCTCATTTGCATGAACAGGGGGCAAGAAACCTCTTGGTATCTGGAAAATTATCATAGATCATGTAGTTCTTTCGCACCCACCGAAGCCTTTTCTCTTGGTTGGAGTCCAAAGCCTCCTCATCTTGCATGATAAAAATAAATTTGAAAATCCTTGCTCTTAGAGATGGAGAGGAATCTCGAGAATTGTGGAATGTTTTTATTGCATTTGTTTCACATTATAGATTAAATTTGGTAACCTATGCTTCTCCCTTGGTGGATTGGAACGATTTGTGGCCAAACAATCGGATGTCTTGGCTTGGGATAACATGTGGGTCTTTCTTAAACCCATGACCACTAGATTCATGGTTTGACAAGTAGCTAGGGGTCAACAGTACCAAAGGGGCACATAAAGTGAGGATTATTGGTGAGGTTGACATTATTAATGTTCAAATTGTTACTAGTTGGGAAGAGAGATATTTCTATCCGAATTCTTTTATGGCCATGTTCAAGGGTTATTTTCATGTAGAACATAGTGCAAGCTCACTAATGCCTTTGTGGAAAATTAAAATCATGAATATTATGGCTTTCTGATTTCAATATATATATATATATATATATATATGATTGAACCATACTTATATGTTTTTATGTTCCTAATATTTATTTTTAATCCAAATGTATACTTTGTGTTGTGGTGAGTAAATGCGAAATTGTGTATCAATTCATATCCAAATGTGCATAATTCACAAAGCTGGTCTCTGTGATCTAGATCCATGCAACAGTAGGTTTGTGACCCAATTGGAAGAGCTATGCAAATGTTCGGTGGATGTTTGAAGGTTTCTTAGAGTCTTTGTAGGTTGGTGGAGCCCCATCAGCAAAATTTGAGATGGTTCCTACTCTTCCTCGGGGGGAGAGGGACCGTGGGAGCCTAAAATATGTGGAGGTAGAGACAGCCACAGTGGGATCAGATAAGGACAAAGGAAAAGTAGTATTCAATTCTCAGACAAATGCCAAAGGCGGGGAAGGGTGCTGTGGAACAAGAAAAGAGGAAGTTATTAACCAGGACAAGAAGGAGAGGACATTATGTCCCAAAATCCAACACGATCCCACGACTACAGATCAAGTTAGACAGAGTCAGGGAGGAAATTCAATATATGAAGGAAAGGGCCCTCATGGGAAAATGCATGGGGATCTGGCCCACAGAAAAGATGTTGGTGGGCAGGATAAAATCAACATGGAAAGCCCAAGGTCACTATGACCTCCAGCTCGGAGCTAAAGGATTCTTTACCATCATTTTCTTCAACGAAGAGGATATAACTAAGATCTTCGAGAATGGACCCTACTTTTTCAACTCGGCAGGTCTTTTCTTGAGACCCTGGAAAGAGCGATTCGACCCAAACAAAGAAAATCTGACTATCGCTCCAGTTTGGATCAGAATGTACTCCCTACTTTAGAATACTAGAAGGAAGAAATTATAATAGACATAGGGAACACTCTAGGGACCTTCATCAAATTCTCTGATCAAACGAGACAGAGGAAATACATTTTGTTCGCCAGTATTTGCATTTACCTGGACATCTCAAGAGATCTACCTAATGGAATAGAGTTAACATGGGAAGATGAGGAATGGTTTCAAGCCATAGGTTATAAGCAGATCCCATTCAAATGCAGGCGCTTCCATGAACATGGGCATTTATTCAAAGACTGCCCCCAAAATAAGAAATCGGGTGGGAAGCAAGAGCAAGATCAACTAGATGTGGAAGGTTTCACCAAAATCCAAAATAAAAAGAGGCAAGCCAGAAAGAATTCGGGTCCAAATGTTCACAAAATGGTGCAAACCGAGAATCGGTTCGCAACCCTTCAAGAAGATCAGTCAATAAAAAGGGCCAAGGGTCAAACAATAGCATCGCAGGAGAAAAATCCAAGCAATCATCAAGGGGAAGAGGACAAAGAAACACCAGGAGATGTCAATATTATAGCCCCAATGGACTCCCCATGTATCAAGATTGCTTCCCCAGATGGTTGCACTCTGATATGGCCCGAGGAATCCCAAATAGAACTAGAATCTAGGGAAGGCATTTAAGAAGACATGGAGGTAGGAGATATAAACCTTGACAGAATGGAGGCAGCTTTCTTTGATCAAGATCCATCAAAGATCCCCCCGCAGCAAGTATCTCTTCTAGAGAAAGCGATCATCCAAGCCAAGAATGCAAATACCCTAGGAGTAGTGACAGAATCTCTCAAAGTCACAGATGGGAAAGGGAAAAAATAAAAAAAATACAAAAGAGGAAGACCAAGTAATATCCAGAGAATCAAAGCAATAGGAGAAAAACTGGTGGCTTCAGGGCAGTATCCAACCATAGATGTAGCCCTTTCTCCCCCCAATTAATTCCTTCTCAATGCAGATTACAACCTGGAACATCAGAGGTTGTAACAGTGCACTAAAGAAGCACATATTGAAAAGAAGAATCGATAGGGATAATTCAAGGAGAATCTTCTTTCAAGAAACTAAATGTTTGGGAGAAGAATTAGCAAAGACAACCCAAAAAGTCTGGAAGGGATGTGAATCGATCACCATTGATGCTAGAGGAGCGACCGGGGGGCTGGGTATTCTTTGGAATCCTTGAATAATGACCTTATCAGGGTTTCTCACCACCACCTATTCTATTTCAGTTGAGTTCCACATCCTCGGCACCAGAACTCAAGGATTCATCTCCAATGTCTATGGCCCTTCGAAGGCAGACTAGAAGCAGGATTTTATCGAGTCTCTCATAGATCTAAAAACTCTTGCTCAGAACAGAGCATGGATTATTGGAGATGACTTCAATCTGATAAGAAATCTCAACGAAAAAAAAGGTGGTATTGGCAGCTTAAACTCGGTAAGCACTCTTTTCAATAACACCATCTCTGACCTGGATCTGATTGATGTCAGAACGTCCAATGGGATTTTCACTTGGAACAACAAACAATCAGGGGACACAGGTATCACTTGCAGATTTGACAAATTTCTGCTGTCTGAATCGGTCATGATGGTTGGAGGAAACCTTAGAGTGGTTGTCCTCCCAGCGACCGAATTGGACCACTGGCCCATAACTCTAGAATGGGTAAATGTGGGAGTCCACCCTCGAAAAACTTTTTGATTTAAAAAATTATGGCTCCTCCATCCAGACTTCCAAGAGAAACTCAAAGACTGGTGGGAAAAGTCACCCCCCTATTAGGGGCACCCACATGTATAAGTTCCAACAAAAGCTGAAATACCTCAAAGAACGCATCAAAAATTGGAACAAGGAGTCCTTTGGCAATATTTTTCAAGAAAAGTAGGTTTTAGAGACTAAGATCCAGCACCTCCAGTCCCATGTTATGCTCAATGGTTACACCGAGGATCTGAGGCTTCAGGAAAAGACCCTCTTGCAGGAATTCAATCAAGGAGAGAGACAAGAGGAAGTCTATTGGAGCAAAAAATCCCGTATCAAGTGGCTCTAAGAAGGGGAACGTAACACCAACTTCTTCCATAAAGTGACCATTCAACACAGGCAGGGTAACAAAATGGACAGACTGAAGAAGGAGGATGGGAGCATTGCCAAAACCCAAGAGCATCTGGAGATCACTCTTAACCCTTACTTTGCTAACCTCTTGCAGGAACCGGACAGAGATAGGGAGGAAGCTCAAAGAGAGGTTCTTAGACACATTCCCAAATTAATCACGAAGGACCACAACAAAGTGCTTGGCAAAGCCATCGAGATGTCAGAAGTAGAAATGGCGGTGAATCAAATGGTAAAAGATGAAGTGCCAGGTCCTGACGGCTTCACTTCTAATTTTTTCCATGCAGGATGGGAATGGCTAAAAGAAGAAATAGTGGCCCTGGTGGAGGACTCTCGGATATCAGATAATATCCTCTAAGCTCTTAACTCAACTCTTCTAGCTCTCATCCGAAAAGAAAGTGGCATTGAAGACCCTGGAAAACTTAGACCGATCACCATATGCAATGTCATCTATAAAATTATCTCAAAGGTAATAGCTAATCGGTTGAAGCCTATCCTTCCTCTTATCATTTCTCCGGAGCAAGCTGGCTTTGTGGAAGGCAGAAAAATCTTGGATGGCATCATTCTAGGCCACAAAACTATCCACTCCCTCAAAGCAACCAAGACTCCAGGTATGCTTCTAAAACTTGATCTTTCCAAAGCCTACGATAAATTGAACTGGTATTTTTTGGAGGTCATTTTAAAAGCGTTTGGTTTTGCGAATGAATGGAATAATTAGATCATGAATTTGGTTTCCTCTGCTTATTTCTCCATTCTAGTTAATGGCTCTCCCTCATGCCCTTTCAATGCATCTGGAGGAATAAGATAGGGAGACCCATTATCTCCCTTCCTCTTCATTATTGACGCTGAAGGACTTGGAAGACTACTCAAGAACAAGCGAGTAGAGAATAAAGTCCATGGCTTGTCCTTAATGGAAGGAATGGACCCACAAACCCACCAACAATTTGTGGATGACAATATGCTAATGGGCCCATCCTCGGAGCACGAATCCATGGGAATCAAAGATTGTTTGAATACATTTCTTGAAGCCAGTGGCCTTGAAATCAACAAGGAGAAATCTCAGATCTACTTTTTCAACACCCCCAAGATTACTAAGCAAAACATCCTAAGAATCCTGGAATTTTAGGAAGGAATCCTCCCTTCTAAGTATCTAGGAGCCTCGATGGTAGAATCTACAATCAATCAAGTATCTTGGAAAGAGTTCATGGACAAAATTAACAAAAAGCTCAGCCTTTGGACCTTCAGAGCCCTTCATTTTCCAAGCAGACTTATCCTGGTGAAATTGGTCCTGCAGGCAATGCCAATGTACCTCTTTTCAGTTTTGGTAGCCCCGAAATCCATCATCAAAAAAATTAGGAACATTCAGATACAATTCCTATGGGGGGGAACTAAAGATATCAAAAAATGGCCTCTGGTGGACTGGAAAACCATCTGCTCTCCAAAGAGCTTAGGAGGTTTGGGTCTCAGAGATCCTTTGGATAATAATAAATTCATAAGTGCAAAGATATGGTGGAGATGGGTGAACTACAATGAAGAACCGTGGGCCAAAATGTGGCATTTGAAATATGCGTCTGAATGGTCACAACACTCCTTGGTTAGGTTTGGTGAAGACCCCCCTGGATCTAGCATTTGGAAAACAACTCATGCAAATTGGGGTTGGTGCAAAAACACAGCTTCTGGGAAGTCAGGAATGGTCAAAATGCAATATTCTCGAGTGAATCTTTGAACCACGAACCAACTATTTCGTGTGGGCAATACACACCTCTCTTACATTCCTTCTTCCATAACAATGCAACGGCTAAAGTGGTGGAATTTTGGGATCATAACATTGTAGATCAGAGGGCGAGAAGATGGAAGGGAAAGCGATGGTGGCAAGACAAAGCACCAGGGGAAGACTTAGATAACTTCCTAGATGATCTCTCTAAGAAAATTTTCTCTCTAAGTGTGGAAAAAGATAAGCTAAGGTGGGGATACTCAACCTCAGGCAATTTCAATCCAAAAGAAGCGATAGGTTTGTTAATGGAAACCTTCAATGCTATCCCAGAAGCTAAATGGATTAAAATATGGAAGGGAGGGTGGTGGCCCAAAGTTTTGATCTTCTGCTGGCTTATTATTTAACGCCGCATCCTAACCTAGGATAACTTACAGGTCATAGGTTTTCATGGGCCATCCCGCTACTGTATGTGTGAAGAGAAGGGTGAGACTATTAATCACTTGCTGGATGAATGCAAGGTTGCTAACTTCTTATGGGAGAGGTGGGCGACCATCTTCAGAATAGATCACAGACACAGAGGAAGACCAGACCTAACTATTGCATAGTGGCCCACAAATAAATTCAAAAACAAAATTGTGAATCGTTTATGGGAACTTTTCCCTGGCTTCACAATATGGGAAATATGGAAGACAAGAAACAAACAAATATTTGAGAACAAAGCTAGGAAACCCGAGGAGATGTGGAGCTCCATTGAAACCCATATGGAAGAAACTATAACATTGCAATCTTGGTCGCAGGAAGAATTTAGTGCGGAAAGTAATGAGCGGAATATTTTGTAGGCTTTTGGGTTAGAAGAATTATCTCTAGAAAATTAAATTGCTCACCCAAGGCCGATGCACGTCTCCATCCCACTACTTTGGATACCCCCTCCCTTTGGAACCTTTAAAATCAATTTCAATGGTGCTACTAAAGGTAATCCAAGACCAGCTGGATATGGAGGCATAATATGAAACTCGAGGGGTTGCATCCTCAGCCTGTTTTGGGGCTCAATAGGGACAAACATGAATAATATGGCCGAGCTAGAAGGGCTAATCAATGGCCTGATCTGGGCTAAGAAAGCAGGAAAACTTCCTATGGTGGTGGAATGGGATTCCCAAATCATTATCAACACTACTCGCAAACTGCAAGTAGGATCCCTCATGTACCAAGTTTCCAAAAACTGGAGATGGGAGAGCACATTATCAGTCCTCCATCAGATCCTCACAAGAGAGGAAGCCTTACTACTAACTCATGTCAAGCGGGAAGGGAACAGGGTGGCGGATGCCATGGCTAACACAGGAGTGGAGAGCGAGTTTTTCTTTCATGCAGAGACAAAGGAGGACAAAGGAAAAACTTAGCAAATCTGGAGAGGTTGTTTCAAGGTGGTGGAGGAAGACATGAGGCTAAATGTTCCACTCTATGCATGTGAATGACAGGTGGCCCCGATCTAAGGGGGGGTCCGAAGACGGTGTGTCGTCATCTCAGCAGGGCCCACCATAGTTTAATTGATAATCGTGGCTGGACAAGGGAGTCATCGCTCGCTAGACGGGGATCGGTAAGATCTGGCTCAGCTTATGGCCTTTCTTCCCTAACACGCAGATCTTTTCCATTTTTCGACGCTCAACACGTAGCCGAATTATGATGCACATGGTACCTACACATGACATCCTCCATAATGGATGGAAATATCAGGTTTACAATCACTGCGAGGGTTTCCATAAAGACAGACTTGTGGGAAGGAGAGAAGTTAGAAGAGTGGGTACTGCACTTAATAGGGAGCATTATGACCCGAAAGCTATGAAGGAGGGATGTATCCATTGGCATGTTGTAAACCTTGAGGTTGTGAATCGCTCACAAAGGATGAGAGATCATCCCGAGCGTGACGAGCTGCAGAGCATCATGATAGGTTCTGGGAGAGTAAAGGCAGGGGATCACATGGGCAGATCCTTGGCTGTAGAAAGTCCTATTTATATCCATTCGACGGAGGCTTTGTTCACCTCCAACTCCCTTTTCTCCTTCCTGCTTCTATTTTCGGCCTATTTGAAAGATGACGCAATGCCTAGACTATGGAGGGTAAGATCCAGAGCGAGAGGCCATAATCAAGGGACCAACCTTAGCAATGCTTCTACAGATGCAGAGGCAGAGCCTTTGCCATAAGCCAAAAGCATTTCGGGTGTTGTTCCTTTTAATTAGGGTGATCAGTACCTGTCTGAAACACCCACAGTGGTTGACGCTTACATTGCAATCATGGAAATCGATCTCGTCAAGGATTTCAAAGTGATTATGGGTTGCCCCATGGTCCCCAACCCATTCTGGTCCACGCGCTTCCTGTTAGCCCGCGACATACAAGCTAAAATCAAAACAACTCAAGTCATCCGCGAGGCTTTGTATTCCATTTGCCGAGGGCAATAGGAAAGTGCAGCCACGTTTCAACTTCTGGAATAGATCACACAAAACATGCTGACAAATCCTGAAGCCGTGTCTGAGAATCTGGGGCACACTCCAATTAATTCTCCAGCCACACAACCTCTCCGGGAGGAGTTTCCAAGTAATCTTCCCTACGAAAATGGTCGCTAGCAGATTCTACATTCAAAAGGTAGCTAGCCCTCTATGTTTTTTTGTTCATCAACGCTCGCTATTAGGCACACGGAAGAGCCCCATGCTTCGGTATTTTATCTTTCGATTGCTTTCAACATCTATCTTTGTAAAAGGCCTTAGTGCCTTTCTGCTTCCCTCTAGGTTTTTGATAGGCTTCTTAACTATTTGGTAGGCAGTTTGATTGGGAAATAGGGAAATTTGTCTCCAGTGTTATGAGAACTAGGCATATTCAAGCCTGCTCCTCCATTCATTTATGTAAACAACACCTGTCTTTTATGGGTTGGATCTTTTTCCTGGGCTGAAGGTCATGTTTCATCGACCGGTGGATCAACCTCTCTTTGTAACTTCTTGTATTATAATAGAATCTCTTACTTATACAAAAAAAATATCCAAATGTGTATACAATATTTTCAAAATGAATTAAAACTAATTTTTAGTGTTTTTTTAAACAAAGTTTAAAATTATTAAATCTGTGTTTAAAATAAGAATAAGAATAATACTATGTTAATTTAAATATTAATTTATAAATGTAAATGTGAAATGTAATAATATTTGTGTTTATATAGTTTTCTAAATAGCTATAAGATATATTTATCATCTAAATAAATAAATAAAAATATTTAAATTAAATTTAACAATGACATTTTTAAGAATATATATATATAATTATTTTGTAAATTTTTTATATATTTTTATAATTTATAACTTTTCATGTTAAAATTAATTAATAAATTACAAAATTAAAATCTAAAATGCTTATGGTAAAAAAATTTAAACAAATTTAAAAGAAACAAAATAATAATGGTTTATGATGAATCAGGTGGCCAATAATAGTCCTTTCATTTGAGTCTAGCCTCTATGAAATATGGCATGGATGGATCTCCACGTAGATAATCATGATCCATCCGTATAAAATGCCACACGACACCATTCTCGAAAATTAGAGGGAAAACAGTTTCGATGTTTAGAAGGAAAATTGTTCTAACAGTGCAAGCCAATGCCCGTCTGTGTAGACGGAGATGGAGAAGCAGGCCCAAGCCTCCATGTTTGCAAGTTGAGGGAATATGCAATCGACTTAAGGATGGCCCTCTTTTTTAAGTCAATTTTCTATCTCTTTGATACTTCTAAGTCTTCTTCTTCAACCTCCATAGCCTCTGTAAAAATTCTTTTACCAGTTATTTCCATCTTGCTAAGATTTGGGACTATCATTATTGTTGTCTTCACTATAGCGAAGGGATTCACCTGTAAGTTCTTTGTATCCTCCATATCTGACTAATAATCCAATGAATTATCCATTTCAGCTAATCCCTCTATATCTGGATGTCCAAATTCTCTACTATTATTATGTTTCATGCTGTAAGAGATGATATGATGTGGATCATAGTTAATCTTAGTGGACTTAATAAAATTCATATCTTGTAAAAGACCCTTAATCACATGACGAAAACTTCATTTTTAATAATGGATGGGCCCACCTTTAAAGCAATCTTGCTTTTAGAATATTTTTTGAAATTTAGGAAATGTTTGTTTCTAGAATAAACTTCTATATGATGAATTCCATGGAAAATATCTTGGGTGTTAAGAATGCTGGAAGAATATAGGTTTTATGAACAAAACCATAGGCTATGATGATTGTATTTTCCTTTAGAAAAAACCAATATCCAACCCTTCTATCTGGAGTAAACTGCAATGTTTCCTCCATTTCTGGCAAAACTCTGGGTAGCTTATTCTAAGACATCACTCTGTAGATTTCTTCCATTATAAGGATTATGTAGTTGAAGGTGTTATTCCTGATTTCTAAGGTAAGCAACATTTCCGGAAATTGCAGGTTTTCTTCATTGAAAAATAAGAACATCCTAACAAAGTAGGATTGGAATCTGAAATGTTTGACTGTGTGGAAATTCACCAACTAAGAATGAATATTCTCATCTAGGGATCCATCAGATTTAAGACATGGCAACTCAATTGACTGTGACTTAGGGTGACACATACTCATGTTAAATAATAGACTCAATAAGAGCTCTGAAACAAATATGTCAGTGTTCAATCCCAACAAAATTGACTCATTAAGGAAATGACTAATTGGGACTCTTCATTAAACATACTAATATCAAAAGGAAAAGGTTCATCTCCAATAGACACATTTGGTTTATCATCGATAGCTCAATGAGGAACAAGTGCTTGTTGTTTTGAACATGGATTAATGGACAAACTATTTTGTGGATATATTTTATTGATATATGATATATGTAATATGTATTTTGGCTAAAATTTTTTTTTCAAAAATTTGTGAATACTCTACAGGATGTAAAATGTAATGTCCCTTTCTTGGAATTTTATTAAAATGCCCAATTTTCCAAACTTTTCACAACTTTGGCTCTTGACTAGTTTTAGTGTCTTGGTCTCCAAATCAGCCAAATTTCTCCCAAATATTCAGAGAAGGTGTATGAATGATATAATAAATTAATTATTATGTTTAGGGATGTATTATGGTCCTCCAATCAGTTCTGAAATTCTATATCAAATTATGAATAAGATAGATGAATTTACTAGCAATTTTGGGGGTCAAATCCCTCCCGGATAATTGCCGAAATGGATTCCCAAATGTACATAAACTCCCTCAAATTATCAAATTGAAGCAGGTGATGTGTAGAATACAATATCAGAGAATCATATGCAGAAAAAATCAAACTCCCATGGCTGTTATCACTTCCTTCAATCAGATATAAAAAACTAGTTTTGGACCCTTGGGGAAATGAGATGTAGTTTGCCCCAAATGCTATGAAATTCAACCCAATTGCAAAAAATTATTAGTTATATACCATGAAACCCATAATATAATTTAATTACATTTCATTCATTCATAAATCATCAATGGTGCACACATATATTCGATTCCATTAATATTGCAAGAGTTTACAACAAGGTATTGGGAAATGGCACTGTTTCTTCAATATTGGACAATAATACATGAGATATATTGGATTTTTTTACCTAATATATTTCTAAGCTTAAATAAAATATAATTTACATCAGAATACAAAATACTGGAGCAAGATAATCTCCCTCAAATAGATGAGTAGCTCACCAAGTGCGCCTCACTCCATAGAGCTGAAATATGGTGAGAAAACTTGAGATGAATGGAAGAACAAGATGATACTGAGATTTATATGAAATTATTGTAGATTGAAACTGAAAATAATAATCCATTAAATATCCCTAAAATACCTGAGTGTCCTTTCCAAACACCAACTAGGATGGGAATCTTTCACCCTCGAAATTGGCTTAAGCAAAAAACCTAGTCATCCACTAGCTCTCACAATTCACAAATGAGCAAAATATTCTTCTCATTTATGATCCCTATATTTTATAAAAATTATTGGTCTTATAAGGTTCCAAATCCATCCATAAACCAAATCCAAGTTGAATTTGTGTGGCTTTTCATGCTATGCCATGTGGCCTCTCTCTTCACCTTCCCTCTTCTCCCAAATATGTGTAGAAGTCTCTTGGCCTTCTCTAACTCCCAAATTAGACCTCTAATATGATCTGTTCAGTCTTGACATGTCAGTATGTTACTATTTCATCCTTCATATCTGACTTGTGTCATAACTGTCATAGAATCTCCATCATTGGTGTCATAGATGTCATAAATGTAAGAGGAATCTAGCCAAGTGTCCATGAAACTCCCATTTGGATCTTCCTCTCCCATGTAAGTTAAAATTCATCCCAAATTCAACCTATGAAGTATATGGACAACTATATTAACTTCATAATCCATCCCAAAACATTAGGATTCCCATATATTCGAAATTACAAGAGGAGGATGCCATTTAACATAGGAATTCTAGCTTGAGTGGGCCCCATAGTCTCCATGTGTCTCCATTCTCCATAGCCATTTCAATTTTCTATTGTATTTATTTAATAATATACATTATTAAATATTTATCCTCTTCTAATTTATAAACATCAATTATTACCCCCGTTATTGTAAATCTCAAAGCTTCCACCTCCAACCTAGGAAACTAGTGATTTTCCTCCTTGGCAATTATTTGACTTTTAGCATCCCTTTGACAAATTTCATGAATATGGAAAATGTGATTTGGAAATTGTGACCCAATGTAAAATTTTGGACATTACAAATCCTCCCTTCCCAATATTTCTTTTCATCAAGCAATTTCAAACATCGTTGTTGAAGAACTTGCTTTCTGTATGATTATTTGAAGTTGCCACTGAGCTTCCCACCTTGCGTCTTTGATATTTCACGAATATTTCAAAGAGGAACCACCATGATTGCTGATGCACTACTCTGATTAACATCACCTTATTGAATTGGGAATCCATCTCCCATACTTCTTGTTTCCCAAAGAATTTGAAATCAATGGGACTAAAAACTATCTCAAGGTCCCATTGCTTGCATTGCACTCCAACAATTAAGAGTGCTCTCCAACCCATACCATTTGGAAAGAGAATTCCTGGATCCCATTTTATTTTATGCATTCTACCAAACATCATGAGTGCATAATATATATCATCAAAGTATATAACAACATAATAAGAATGTACATCAAGGAGGGGCCTCACCAAGAAATCATGAAAGTGCTTATACCTCCCAGTGACAAGTGCATACATGCTTCAAGTGACCAATCAAATCTGCTGCAATGACATAGTTGAGTATCCCATGTCCTATAATGTTGATCCAAAAGGAAGTGATATGCATCAAAATATTCAGCCATGTATTCTTTCATCCAAGAAGTGAATGAAGAATCTCCACTCAATTTGAACCAAATAGTGAGCAACAAAAACAAGGAGACTTCAAATGACTCAAAGAAGTATTACCCATACATCCATGAATGAGTGAATCATAAATATATAACAATGTACGTGGTTGTTAACAAAAATGTTCTCCTATCATAAGTCTTGGATGAAGTTCCTCCAACATCAAATGAACCAAGTGTTGAGAAATAAAAACCATCAGTATTCAAGTGACTCAAATGCATATCATAGGTGCATCCATGTAGATATGCATCATCAGAAAGTAACAAAGGATACTGCTGTAAATGTAAATAATATGGTGCTCTAATAATTCCGTCATAAAAAGGAGAAATACAATTTCCATGCACTTCATGTGGCACCATAAAAAAGAAACCTTTCACCCATACTTCATTAGGATGACTGCTGCAAAATTTAGAAGTGTATGATGTAGGAGAAAGAACCAACTCACCCAAATGATCAGTAAGTGAAACATTGTCATAATGTGAAGGATCCATAGGGGTAGGATTATGCACCTCCCTAAAAAATGAAAATTTTTCCTCATGGGTTGGTTCCAAGGTGGTGGAATTATGCACTTCTTCAAAAATTGTGTAACCATTTTCAATAGGCAACTCAAGTTCCTCTTCCACCATTACTAGTGATTGGATCTCATCACTATCATCCTCAATCACATCAACAACCTTCAATTTTTCATGTTTCTCATGATCCATCATGTCATGAGAATCCTCCAAGCAATCTACCTTATGAAAATCTGAAACATCGGAGGAAAAACAAGTGTCTTGCAACTTCTTGAAGAAGTTGCTCATTTTGAATTGTGAGCTTATAAATAACTTCATTATTCTTCAAGTAGGATTCATAAAACCATTCACTAAGCTCAACAAAATTTTTTCTATCAAAAATAAAATACATGAAATTACCTTTGATGTTGCACATTGCTCTTTGAATCTTCTCCATGTCTTCAAGGAATGATGGCTCCTCCAAGGAAGTAGCTCTCCAACAAGAATTTGATACCATTGCTTGAGTGTCATGGAGTATTCTAAGGGCCTCTTGGAGCTTATTTTCATTCATATTTAAGGATCCTTCAAAAAAATGAGGATCCCACAAATGAACCTCCTCATATTCTTCTTTCTTTCTTGGACCAACTTCATGAAGCTCAAGTGGTGATGAGGAAGTTGATCTTGTTTCTTCTTCAACTACTACAAGGTATTCATTTTCATATTTACTAGAAATTTCACTTGCAGCAATATTTTCAAAAGTGATATCTATGTCACCAACATAGAGGTGTGAGCACCCATCAGTAGGTACTCCTTCATAGTTAAAGCATCCATCACTAGATTCTCTTTGTTTCATTTCCAATGTAGCATGTGTCTCAAAATTATCTTTAGTATTTTCAATAAAAAATTCTTCATACTCATGTGATGTCTCTTCATATTTTTCACAGTCACTTGGAATTGAATTTTGATCATATTCATGTACTACTTCTTCTACTCCACCTATTTCAGAACTAGGTGGTTCATGGGTCTTCTCCTTTTGCTCTTTCAAGCAAGCTGATGCATTTTTCCCCTTGGTTTTATTAAAATCAATATATGTTTCCCAACTTTTAATAGCCTAAAATTTGAATCGTTTCATAATATTCTTGTTCATGTATTCAAGGATAGTTTCCATGCTTTTTATTATATCCTCACCATCATATGAGGTTCTCTTTTCATGCCTAGTCATAGTTTCCTCTGAAAAAAAAAGCACTTTTGGTTTCAATATATAATCGTGGTCCTTGGATTATTGTACTCATAAATATCACACCACATTAGGTGCCAATATCATTCTCTCATACCATTATAATTTCCCTTTTTTGGCATTTTATTAAAATGCCCAATTTTCCAAATTTTTCACAATTTTGGCTCTTGACTAGTTTTAGTGTCTTGGTCTCCAAATCAGCCCAATTTCTCCCAAATATTAAGATAAGGTGTATGAATGATACAATAAATTAATTATTATTTTCAGGGATGTATTATGGTCCTCCAATCAGTTCTGAAAGTCTATATCAAATTCTGAATAAGATAGATGAATTTACTAGCAATTTTGGGGGTCAAATCCCTCCCAGGTAATTGCCGGAATGGCTTCCCAAATGTACATAAACTCAATAAAATTATAAAATTGAAGAATGTGATGTGTATAATACATTTTTATAGTCTCATATTCAGAACAAATCAAACTCCCATGGCTGTTATCACTTCCTTCAATCAGATATAAAAAACTAGTTTTGGACCCTTGGGGAAATGAGATGTAGTTTGCCCCAAATGCTATGAAATTCAAAAAAATGGCAAAAAATTATCAGTTATAGAACATGAAACCCATAATATAATTTAATTACATTTCATTCATTCATAAATCATCAATGGTGCACACATATATTCGATTCCATTAATATTGCAAGAGTTTACAACAAGGTATTGGGAAATGGCACTGTTTCTTCAATATTGGACAATAATACATGAGATATATTGGATTTTTGACCTAATATATTTCTGAACTTAAATAAAATATAATTTAAATCATAATACAAAATGCTGGAGCAATGTAATCTCCCTCAAATAGATGAGTAGCTCACCGAGTGTGCCTTACTCCATAGAGCTGAAATATGGTGAGAAAACTTGAGATGAATGGAAGAAAAAGATGATATTGAGATTTTCATGAAATTATTGTAGATTTAAACTGAAAATAATAATCCATTAAAGCTCCATGAAATACCTCAGTGGACTTCCCAAACACCAACTAGGATGGGAATCTTTCACCCTCGAAATTGGCTTAAGCAAAAAAACTAGTTATCCACTAGCTCTCACAATTCACAAATGAGCAAAATATTCTTCTCATGGCTGATAAATATATTTTATAAACATTATTGGTCTTCTAAGGTTCCAAATCCATACATAAAACAAATCCAAGTCGAATTTGTGTGGCTTTTCATGCTATGCCATGTGGCCTCTCTCTTCACCTTCCCTCTTCTCCCAAATACGTGTAGAAGTCTCTTGGCCTTCTCTAACTCCCAAATTTGACCTCTAATATGATATATTCAGTCCTTAAATGTTATTATGTCAGTATTTCATCATTCATATATGAATTGTGTCATAACTATCATAGAATCTCCTTCATTGGTGTCATAGATGTCATAAATGTAAGGGGAATCTAGCCAAGTGTCTATGAAACTCCCATTTGGATCTTCCTCTCCCATGTAAGTTAAAATTCATCCAAAATTAAACCTATGAAGTATATGGACAAATATATTAACTTCATACTCCATCCCAAAACATTAGGCTTCCAATATATTTGAAATTACAAGAGGAGGATGCCACTTAACATAGGAATTCTAACTTGAGTGGGCCCCAGAGTCTCCATGTGTCTCCATTCTCCACAGCCATTTCAATTTTATATTGTATTTATTTAATAATATACATTATTAAATATTTATCTTCTTATAATGTATAAACATCAATTATTATCCCCCTTATTCCAAATCTCAAAGCTTCCACCCCCAACCTAGGAAACTAGTGATTTTTCTTCCTTGGGAATTATTTGACTTTTAGCATCCCTTTGACAACTTTCATGAATATTGAAAATGTGATTTGGACATTGTGACCCAATGCAAAATTTTGGACATTACAAATCCTCCCTTCCCAATATTTCCTTTCATCAAGCAATTTCAAATATGGTTCTTGAAGAACCTGCTTTCTGTATGATTATTTGAAGTTGCCACTGAGCTTCCCACCTTGAGTCTTTGAGATTTCATGAATATTTCAAAGAGGAACCACCATGCTTGCTGATGCACTACTATGATTAACATCACTTTATTAAATGTGGAATCCATCTCCCATACTTCTTGTTTCCCAAAGAATTTAAAATCAATGGGACTAAAAACTATCTCAAGGTCCCATTGCTTGCATTCCACTCCAACAATTAAGAGTGCTTTCCAACCCATACCATTTGGAAAGAGAATTCCTGGTACCCATTTTATTTTATGCATTCTACCAAACATCATGAGTGCATAATATATATCATCAAAGTATATAACAACATAATAAGAATGTACATCAAGGAGGGGCCTCACCAAGAAATCATGAAAGTGCTTATACCTCCCAGTGACAAGTGCATACATGCTTCAAGTGACCAATCAAATCTGCTCCAATGACATAGTTGAGTATCCCATGTCCTATAATGCTGATCCAAAATGAAGTGATATTCATCAAAATATTCATCCATGTATTCTTTCATCCAAGAAGTGAATGAAGAATCTCCACTCAAATTTGAACCAAATAGTGAGCAATAGAAACAAGGAGACTTCAAATGACTCAAACAAGTCTTACACATACATCCATGAATGAGTGAATCATAAATATATAACAATGTATGTGGCTGTTAACAAAAAATTTCTCCTATCATAAGTCTTGGATGAAGTTCCTCCAACATCAAATGAACCAAGTGTTGAGAAATAAAAACCATCAGTCTTCAAGTGACTCAAATGCATATCATAGGTGCATCCATGTAGATGTGCATTATCAGAAAGTAACAAAGGATTCTGCTGAAAATGTAAATAATATGGTGCTCTAATAATTCCATCATCAAAAGGAGAAATACAATGTCCATGCTCTTCATGTGGCACCATTAAAAAGAAACCTTTCACACATACTTCATTAGGATGACTGCTGCAAAATTTAGAAGTGTATGATGTAGGAGAAAGAACCAACTCACCCAAATGATCAGTAAGTGAAAAATTGTCATAATGTGAAGGATACATAGGTTTAAGATCATGCACCTCCTTAAAAAATGAAAAAAATTCCTCATGGGTTGGTTCCAAGGTGGTGGAATTATGCACTTCTTCAAAAATTGTGTAACCATTTTCAATAGGCAACTCAAGTTCCTCTTCCACCATTACTAGTGATTGGATCTCATCACTATCATCCTCAAGCACATCAAGAACCTACATTTTTTCATGTTTCTCATGATCCATCATGTCATGAGAATCCTCCAAGCAATCTACCTTATGAAAATCTGAAACATCGGAGGAAAAACAAATGTCTTGCAACTTCTTGAAGAAGTTGCTCATTTTGAATTGTGAGGTTATAAATAGCTTCATTATTCTTCAAGAAGGATTCATGTAACCATTCACTAAGCTCAATGACATTTTTTCTATCAAAAATAAAATACATGAAATTACCTTTGATGTTGCACATTGCTCTTTGAATCTTCTCCATGTCTTCAAGGAATGATGGCTCCTCCAAGGTAGTATCTCTCTAACAAGAATTTGATACCAATGCTTGAGTGTCATGGAGTATTATAAGGGCCTCTTGGATCTTTTTTTAATTCATATTTAAGGACCCTTCAAGAAAATGAGGCTCCCACAAATGAACCTCCTCATATTCTTCCTTCTTGATTGGACCAACTTCATGAAGCTCAAGTGGTGATGGGGAAGTTGATCTTGTTTCTTCTTCAACTGCTACAAGGTATTCATTTTCATATTTATTAGAAATTTTGCTTGCAGAAACATTTTCAAAATTGATAACTATGTCACCAACATAAAGGTGTGAGCACCCATTAGTAGGTACTCCTTCATAGTTAAAGCATCCATCATTAGATTCTCTTTGTTTCATTTCCAAGGTAGCATGTGTCTCAAAATTATCTTCAGTATTTTCAATAAAAAATTCTTCATACTCATGTGATGTCTCTTCATATTTTTTAGAGTCACTTGGGAGTGAATTTTGATCCTATTCATGTACTACTTCTTCTACTCCACCTAATTCAGAACTAGGTGGTTCATGGGTCTCCTCCTGTTGCTCTTTCAAGCAAGCTGATGCATTTTTCCCGTGGGTTTTCTTAAAATCAATATATGTTTCCTAACTTTTCATAGCCTAAAATTTGAATCCTTTCATAATATTCTTGTTCATGTATTCAAGGATAGTTTCCATGATTTTTATTATATCCTCACCATCATATGAGGTTCTCTTTTCATGCCTAGTCAAAGTGTTCCTCTTAAAAAAAAGCACTTTTGGTTTCAATATATAATCGCAGTCCCTGGATTATTGTACTCATAAATATCATACCACATCAGGTGCCAAGATCATTCTCTCATACCACTATAATTTCCCTTTTTTGGAATTTTATTAAAATGTCCAATTTTCCAAAATTTTCACAATTTTGGCTCTTGACTAGTTTTAGTGTCTTGGTCTCCAAATCAGCCCAATTTCTCCCAAATATTTAGATAATGTGTATGAATTATATAATAAATTAATTATTATGTTCAGGGATGTACTATGGTCCTCCAATCAGTTCTTAAAGTCTATCTCAAATTCTGAATAAGAGAGATGAATTTACTAGCAATTTTGGGGGTCAAATCCCTCCCAGGTAATTGTCAGAATGCCTTCCCAAATGTACATAAGCTCACTCAAATTATCAAAGTGAAGCAGATGATGTGTATAATACATTATTATAGAATCATATGCAGAACAAATCAAACTCCCATGGCTATTATCGCTTCCTTCAATCAGATATAAAAAACTAGTTTTGGACCCTTGGGGAAATGAGATGTAGTTTGCCCCAAATGCTATGAAATTCAACCCATTGGCCAAAAATTCTCAGTTATAATCATATAATTTAATTACAGTTCATTCATTCATAAATCATCAATGGTGCACACATATATTCAATTCCATTAATATTGCAAGAGTTTACAACAAGGTATTGGGAAATGGCACTGTTTCTTCAATATTGGACAATAATACATGAGATATATTGGATTTTTGACCTAAGATATTTCTGAACTTAAATAATAATTTACATCAGAATAAAAAATGCTGGAGCAAGATAATCTCCCTCAAATAGATGAGTAGCTCACCAAGTGCGCCTCACTCCATAGAGCTGAAATATGGTGAGAAAACTTGAGATGAATGGAAGAACAAGATGATATTGAGATTTCCATGAAATTCCTGTAGATTGAAACTGAAAATAATACTCCATTAAATCTCCATGAAATATTTGAGTGGCCTTCCCAAACACCAACTAGGATGGGAATCTTTCACCCTCGAAATTGGCTTAAGCAAAAAAACTAGTCATCCACTAGCTCTCACAATTCACAAATGACAATTTCAAAAATGAGCAAAATATTATTCTCATGGATTATCCTTATATTTTAAAAACATTATTGATCTTCCAAGGTTCCAAATCCATCCATAAACCAAATCCAAGTCGAATTTGTGTGGCTTTTCATGCTATGCCATGTGGCCTCTCTCTTCACCTTTCCTCTTCTCCCAAATATGTGTAGAAGTATCTTGGCCTTCTCCAGCTCCCAAATTCGACCTCTAATATGATATATTCAGTCCTAACATGTCAGTATGTCATCCTTCAGATCTGACTTGTGTCATAAATTTCATAGAATCTCCATCATTGGTGTCATAGATGTCATAAATGTAAGGGGAATCTAGCCAAGTGTCCATGAAACTCCCATTTGGATCTTCCTCTCTCATGTAAATTATAATTAATCCCAAATTCAACCTATGAAGTATATGGAAAATTATATTAACCTCATAATCCATCCCAAAGCATTATTCTTCCTGTATATTCGAATTGCAAGAGGAGGATGCCATTTAACATAGGAATTCTAGCTTGAGTGGGCCCCATAATCTCCATGTGTCTCCATTATCCATAGCCATTTTAATTTTCTATTATATTTATTTAATAATCTACATTATTAAATATTTATCCTCTTCTAATGTCTAAACATCATTTATTATCCCCCTTATTCCAAATCTCAAAGCTTCCACCCCCAACCTAGGAAACTAGTGATTTTCGTCCTTGGCAATTATTTGACTTTTAGCATCCCTTTGACAACATTCATGAATATGGAAAATGTGATTTGGCCATTGTGACCCAATGCAAAATTTGGGACATTCAATAAAAAATGTAAAAAGTTTTGCGATACTGTGGAAACATTAATTTTTTTTTTGACAATTTATGGGGTACTTGTCTACCTTTTATACATATGCAAATGTAATTTTCTTCTTATCTAATATAAATTTTCGCTTTTTTTCCATGGAAAAAAAAATAGACACATTTGGTTTAAGGATTTTGGAGTAAAATATTTGTTTTTCTTCCACAACATCATGGCTAAACGATTCAATTAGGGTTTCTTGAACAAAATATTCTTGGTTCAAGGTAAACGATGGGGAAACTTCAAGTGAATGTCTTATAACTAGGGAATTAATGGGGCAAAGTATTCTAGACCTAGTAGATTCCATTACAACTCTTTCATATGGGGAATAATTTGACACATACCGGGCTATGAAATATGGAAAATTTAGGGTTTGGTATGGGTAAAAAATGATGGAATTGAGACCGAAGACACCATGCAGTTTAATCGCTTTCTCTTTAAAGGTTTGTAGGTTACTTTTTAATTCATAGACTAGACTGAAAGGTAGCGCAATATCAAATACATCCCCATATCTATTATCAAATATCTCTTCCATTTTCCTGAATTCATGAACTTGTGCTTCAATTTCCCCTCCGCCTTTAATTTTTAAATAATTTAGGCGGGTTAGTTACTTTTCCTTCCTGGATGATGGAGGATATAAATGTATTTAGCTGATTTGGCTTCCACATCAAACATACACATTCTTCTCCAATGCACAAAAGACAAATAACAAAAAAATGTGCCTTTTTCCCTTTATGAAGTTCTCTTATTAGCGGTTTTGAGATCATG
Organism: Pseudotsuga menziesii; assembly: GCA_001517045.1. Lineage (NCBI taxonomy): Eukaryota > Viridiplantae > Streptophyta > Pinopsida > Pinales > Pinaceae > Pseudotsuga > Pseudotsuga menziesii. The sequence goes on from LPNX010294121.1 coordinate 316,601, forward strand.
AGGAGTGTTTTTCTCCTACTTCCTTCCACCCAGCGGAATGATCCTCTGCCCACCACATGGAAAGCAGTGAAGATTCTGCTGGGGCAAGCTCCATCCACTTTTCGTTCATGATGATGGTGTAGAAATCCTCTCCATTGTTTACCACATCATCTTTTAATCTACCACCATCAATTTCCCCTGGCCTTTAACCTTTTGCACTTTTCATTATGTTTGTCACCTACCCTTTCTCTTGTTGCACATAGTTCCCCATTGGACTCCCTCTCCATCATCAATCTCTTTTACCTTTTATATTGCACCGTTGATTAAAACTGAACAGTAACTCCCTCTAAAGGTCAATTCGCCAATCATCGATATTATCTTTCACCGTGCAACTTCTTCCAATATATTTGTTGTCCATCGTCATTCTCTATGCTCTTTCAATATCGATTGTCGAATTTTCCCGTGGTATACCACCATCACCTTTCCTCCTTCTTTAACCACCTTTTACTTTAAGCTAATGGTTTTATGAAAAATAAGGAAGGTAGCTCCGTTTTAAAACACTTAATCACTTATCTCCCAAATCAAAAGACAAAAACATATCCTTGAGCCCTTCTTTCACATGTTCACCAAAATTGTGCTAAGAGATACAATGATCTATCTTAGAATGAATTTCTCCTATTTGATAAGGTTGAGGACACAAAGCAATAATATTTTGAAGCTTTAAACAATACTGTCGCATTTAGAAGAAATCAATTCATCATAGGAAGATTCATTCTTGAACTCTTTTACAATAAGATTTTGGATTTTCTCTTCTTTGTTGTTGACTTTGATTTGTATGGATGTTCATATATTTATATATGTAAGAATAAATAAACTTTGGATAGGTATTTTTTACATTTATACACTTATCATTGCATACCATAACTTTTGTGTTTTGGGTGTCAATATGGCACCCAGATAAGTTGAACCTTCCTAATCTTTTCATGCTTGACTTATGGTGACATATTAATATGTGATAAATTTTCATATTATCTAGTGCGTCAATGGATTCATTAAATATCAATGTAATTTCAAACATCACTAAATATGTAGATGCCAACTTGTCAATAAATTCTTTTTTTGCATCGATTTTATTGATTTTTCCATTGATAATGATTCATCAACAATGGTGCTCTAATTTTAGTTTCAATCAATTATGTTGAGGTTTCTTTATCTACAATATTGAGTTTTAAAAACTTCATTGATTCACTCGCATCCATGGATGTCATTTTATTTACTTTAGGATTGATGTTTTTTTATGTTTTAATTTTTTACTTCGGTAAGCATAATCTTACTATGACTCTTCAAACAATTAATTAATTTCATTGTCTTTTTCTAATAAAACCTTGTCAATTTCTTGTCATCTTACTTTCCTTGTGATTCTTGATCGCATTTAATTGCAATAACTTGTCAAATTAGGACTTGATCCTTTACTTGTAATTCATAATTTTTTTTCTAATGCTTGTAGTTATTTTTTTTAGATCTTTAGACTTGTCAACTTTCTCTTTTAGTTTTTTTATTTAGGATAAGTACTTCATATTGAAGGTTTTCTTTAGTGTTTTCAAGTTCTTTAATTTACATTATCAAGGCCTCTTTTTTTGTCTTGTCACCTTTGATTTTAAGTTTCAGAATATCTAATTTCTCCTCTTTTAGCATTTTATTTGTTCAAGCAATTTATGATTAATGTTCCTTCATGAAAAACTTTCTTCAATGTTGTTTGAAAATTTATTGTCGAAAAGTTGATTCTCCTATTCCAATTTATGATTGCACTATTCTAGATTTGTCCAATTAGTATTTTATTATGTTTTTTAAGAAAGATTTTTTTTTTTCTCTAGTAAGATTTTAGGGGATTTTTTTTAAACTTTCTTTCTAATTTTCTATGATTTTGTTGTCTATTTTGTTTTAAATTTGATAAAACCTATTAAGATGATTTTAATTGATGTCTTCCAATATTATTTTCTTGGTTAGGTGCTTGAATGTTATATACTTTTAATAAACATTTAAGTTAAAAGCACCGAAATATTTCAACCGAGAGTTACCGAATATTACATCAACTTCCTTAGTTTGTAACACATCATCATTATTTTGTGTAAGAACTCTTTTAACTTATTTTTTCACATTTTGTAATCTATTTTCCAACTTAATATCAATATCATCTCCTTTAATAATGAAGTCATTATTAATGCTTATTTTTTAATTCTAGGTCTTCCTTATCATATGCATGAAAATATTTTTTAGTTCCAAACTAGACTCGAAAGTGAATTAAACCTTCATTTCCATTTTAAACTAATGAAAATTATAACATGCCACTTAAAATGGTACCCTTTCACTTATCGATAGAGTTTTATACCTTCCTTAATACAATTTAACTTTTCACTTAATACTAAATATTTCTTTGAATCATACCCCTTTATTTAATAAGAATATCTCATATTTCAACTTATTTACTCTTAAGTAACTCTCTTTGATTTGATTTGTATATCAATAAAAACTATATTTTTATTTTTTTATTTTCAAAACTTCTTCACATCTACTTCAAAGAAATTGGAAGTATTTTTCTTTTTATATTTTCTTATTATTTATATGGAAATTCATTTTATTTATGTTAAATATGAATTTTTTTTAATATTTTCCTTCTTATAGAATAAAAATTTGGTCACAAGCTAATGGACTGAAATTGATCTCATATCAATAGAACAAACTCAATATGTTACTTCACTCAAACATCCATTATAACAAGAATGAATCCATATATATCTTTAAATGATATAAATACTTATTATTTATTATTACTTATATATTTTAAGCATCCATTATAACAAAAATGAATCCATATATTTTTTTAAATAATATAAATACTTACTATTTATTATTACTCATATATTTGAGATACAATAGACATGAATATAAATACCAGGGAAGACACATCATGTCCTCCAGGAAAATATATCACTATCACTACTTATAATATAATCCGGATCTGTGATGGGCAAAGATGAGGCGGTAGGATGGATCTGAACCGGAAAGTTGGATAAGGGATGGTAGATGGGCTTGCGTGGATGAATGGTGTGCTGACTGGAATCATTCACTTATTGTTTGTATATTTTTTTAAATAATATAAATACTTACTATTTATTATTACTGATATATTTTTGAGATACAATAGACGTGAATATAAATACAAGGGATGATACATCATGTCCTCCAGGAAAATATATCACTATCACTACTTATAATATAATAAATATAAACTATTGATTATGCATCATGATAAATACTATATTTTTATAATAATTATAGAATATTCATTAATAGTACACCAAAAAATATTATACATTATATCATTATTGTACTTTATACTTTAGGTATATTACAACTATCTAAAGAAATAAAAATATTGAGAGTTGAATAGTCAATTATCCTAGCATAAATATCTGAAGCCTTGATGTGATTGGGTTCTTTAGTCTCTCATAGATTGAATTGTAGATTTTATCAAGCATATATTATATTATTTGAGGGATCAATATCATCACAGGACCATCATATGTAACCGTTTCATTATCTTTCGGACATATATACTTTAATATAAGGTATAGATTTTCAATTGTGAAAAAAATAGATTGACTTGTAGAGTGAGTTTGTGTAGAATATAGAGAGCTTGAGGGTGATTTGATTGTAAGTGGATAAATGAGATATTTTCTTTGAAAAATGGAGATTGATTTTTTGTTTTTGATTCATGTGTGTAATTTCTATGAAAATTTGTGTTATTTATGTTGTGGGTTTTGATTATGTAATTCTAACAGTGTGGTTTAGTGCTATATCATTATGTCACAAATCATTTTTTCACAATTATTTATTGTCATTATAGTATCTTAAAAAGATTTTTTTAAAGGAAAACTGATACTTGATGCAATTACTATAGTGAAGGTTCTTTAAAAAGAAAACTAACATTCCTTGAAATTACTATGGTGATTGTCACCGATGTGAAAAAATTATAATAATTCTTTCAAAATGACAAGGCTCGTTAAGTACAACACATTCAATTAAAAAAGAGAATATATATTGAAGATGATCATAAGTATATAAAATAACATTTTTGCTAGTCGAATGGGTATTATTAATATTCCTTTCCTATCTTAAGTAGGGATTCTATGCAATGGATTGTATTGACTTTTGGGTTTTTGGCTATTAATAACTCTCTCTTTATTCAAACGTTGAAATTTATTCAGTTTTCCAAAGTTCAATTTAGGAGCGATTCTTATTTTGAGGAAGTGTATGTATCTCTTTATTAGTCCCTTCCTTTAGACCAGTAGGGAATCTAGTAATGGGATTTTCATTTTTTAAATTAAATGACACACAAATCAAATATTTTAACCTAATTTTCCATTATTGACCATGTTCTTAACTTACTATATGATTAAGAAATTTTATACATCAATCAAAACATTCAACCTCTTATTTGGCCTCATCCCGAGGCAAAAACAAAGAACACGTATCTTTTTCTAATTTTTTGTAATGTTTTGTAAACAATTAGTTCAAGGGTACATTAAAGGTAGCATTAGTTTGCTAACATTAATTGTTAGAAAACATTTTGACCGCCCTCCTATTCACCCTGTTTTCCATTACCTTAATCTCCATCATTCTATCCATCACCTTGATCTTCACGGCCCTCATAGTCATTAATCTATCGACCACCTTGATATTCACCACCCTCACGGCCTAATGCCTTCTAATTTTCCTTTTAAATATTCTATAATCTATTTATGCCTTTGAATTTGCAACAAAGGAATCACCTTATGCTCTCTAGTGACTCAATCAACAATTGGGTTAGATCAATAACTAAAAATGGAAAATCCAACTCTTGGATAATAAGAAAGAGGCAAGGACAGATCCAAATTCAGATAGATAGATAAATAGTAACTATAGCCCACCTGAGTAATGTTTATGATTGTTTGTAAGACAAGAAATTAATTTTTTTACTTATTCTATCAAATTATTTACATCTATGGAGTGCACATAATAATAAGCAAACAAAAAATCATTGATGTCTCACAATTTTGTTTTCCTAGAAGAAATTTGTATACGGTAACTTAACACAGACTTTCTACACTTAAATTTATGTTTTCATATATTTTTGGCGTCTTTTCGGTCGACCCAGGTTCAAATCCATTATTCATCAACAATGACCAAGATATCAGTCCGTGAGAGTATAACTCTGTCGGAAACACCTGCGATGCAGATGAGGTCTCACCCAATATATCTATGGGGGTGACCAGAACTAAGTTTCTACAGTTATGGAAGGGGAATTTTTGATCTCGGCATTCATAAGGCCACTCGACAGAAACTAGGGAATATAATCATACATATATCAAATAATACAACATATCACTCCATCAAAACACATAAACAACATGTAACACATATAGATTCTACCACAAATTAATCAACATTCCATATTATCGTATCACTATATGCTCGACAAAATTAAATACATTCATTCATGATAGACATTCATTCATCATAGAAACAAAGACACATGTTTACAGTGGAAACCCATCTAGAAAAAACTACAAAGGAACTCTTCATTTGGCATGAGTAATTTTGAACATCTTTGGTTTGTGCACACAACTTACATACTCTTCTTTAGATATTCTTTACAATCAATGAATTCTTTACTCATCTCATGCTCTATTTTTTTGGTCTCTCTCTCTTTTTATCTCTTCTATCTCTATTCTCTCTATCTTCCAATATGATATTTCATCATCTGCACATAGATTGGATAGACTTTATAATATTTTACCATTATTGATTTAACTATCGGTTGATTCTCAACTGTTAGTCGATAAGTTGTTCTACCCACCCAAAACATCTTGTTACATATAAAGATAGGCACTATCGTCCCAGTTTACAATCAATATTTATTCCCAAAATAGACTATTAGTCTAACTACCTCTTACCCAAAACTATGTCGAAGTCCTCGTTCGACTTTCTTTTCTCCTCTTTTGCTGCAGCTTCTTCCACCCTAGAATTTGTTCATCTTACAACTGGAATATTCATCTTTCCAAAAAAAATTGTTTATCTTTTCCTAGGGACAACATGCCCCCAACACTCACTTGTGTATCGTCCCTATTTCACTTTAGTCCGAAACTTTTGTTGATGCAAGCTTGATCTAAAAATATTGACATGTTTTCATTACCACTTCTACTTCTTGTCACACCTCTTCCTGGACTTTCTGCAATTTTTCCACAAGTTTGGAACTAATATGTTCTAAAGTTGCTACTTTTGTCGCAACCATTGCCTGTCGTAGTTTTTCATGAATTGGGTGGATTGTTCCTATAGAATTTTCTACTTCATTTTGTAGCTCTATGACACGAGCTGTTCAGTGCTAATATTATGTTTGTAGTCTAACTACTTGCTGATGCAATATTTTAAAATAAACAACCTTGGTCATCTTTTCCACCACTGGAAACTTCTTTAATTCATTCTTCAACTTATTAAAATTTTCTTCAATAGTATGAAATTTCTCTATTACTTTTTCTAGATCTGTGTCATCCATCAAGGCTTCCTATCATTGAGAAAATTATTCATATTCCTTGGCACAAAGTGCTTTGTCCTCCTGAATTTTTTGCGCAGTTTCCTTTACTGCATTCCGTTTAGATTCTAGTACCTCAGGGGGTGTATTGGGATTCAACTTTGCTTCCAATTATGTGACTCATTTGTGAAGGTCGCCAGCTACTTCCCCAAGTCAAAATATTTTGGCTTCGAAAAACATCTTAGGTGTAATTCCTTCATTAGAGAAGTTACTACAAGTAAGTGCAATAACTTCATCCAATATATGCATGTTGTCTTGCCAAGTTTTTGCTTTCTGTTATATCTCCTTGAATTTATTTTTCAGTGACGTAATGGTATTCTTGGAGTGTTTAAGTTGGTTAAACACCTCATGCTCTCTTGTCTTTATTTATTCTAGTGCAACCTATTGAATAGTATGTAATAGATACATAGGTACTATGGGAAAATCAAAAGTCACATGACCAATATCCTTCATCATTGAATTGTGTTCAGGCGTACCTAAGTAGAGCGCCTTGGAAATTGTTTGAATATTTCTATTTGATGGCATTGAAGGAACGTAGATTGGTCTTTCCTAAGATGGTATAGCTTTTGGGTTGGCCATTCCTCTTACTTCCTTTACAATGACACAAAGATTCTGCTATAAATAATGTTATTAACCAATTCAGTCTGTCTTTCATAAATATTTTTGCATATTTCATTTTCAACTTCTTCTATTCCATCTAATATAAGATAATAATCATCATTTGTAATACCAACAACTCCAAATGTTCTATTGGCCTTCACTTATTAGAACTCTTTATATTTTTTGGATCTTTTTCTCTTCTCGCCTAGTTCTGGATCTTTCAAAGTTCCACTAGACTTCGCTTTCTTTCGTATGGGGAAATTATTGGGCTCTCTTCACCTGGTGGATCTCCTTGCTGATTTCCATTCTGAATTTTTGATGTGTCATTTTGTCATGGCTCAATTTTTGCAGAGCTTTGATAATCTATGACAGGTTGTCTCCATTCGTCAGGCCAATCCTAAACAATCATTCAATCTCTTCAACAAATAGTTGAAACTACGTAGCCAACCACTGCTTCTGTGGGTCTTTTCATGGATGTAGGAATATATGATGAGCCCCGATCAAAATTATTATGATGCTGCAAAATCATTGTATGGTCTCCTCAGTATTTATTTCTTGTTTTCTATTATAATACTGTAGAGCCTCGCCTTGCAAATAAAATTAATTGTTGTTATCCCTTTCCATTGTGGATTCTCCTTGTCATATCAACTATTTTGGTATCGTACTCCTCGACATGGTATTGGTACATCTACCCCTTGGTAGTCCAATGGATATGCTCATGCGACAAATGAAATCAAAATTAAAATCCATGAATAATTAAAAGGATTACCCTTTTCTTGTGCATTGATGGCATCTGCTAGCGATTCTTTCAACAAAATTAGGTCGACTAGTTCATATTGATGACTGCAACACACTCTTCTACCGCATCAATTGTTCTGGAGGTACTCTAGTTTGGTCCCATACTCCCTAGAAGCTTGCTGATAAAACTTTGGCAGCTAACGAAACAAGAGTGTCATTGATAGAGGCAGTGGAAAAGCCTCTCTTATCTTTGGATATATTATATTTCTCCTTAATCGTATTGGTAAGATTTGTATCTTTTAGTCCTTCGTAGCAAAGAAGGGAATTGGATCAACTCCTACAGGAGAAATTCTTGTGATTGATGCAATTAGGTTGAAATCTACTGATATTTTTTTATATAGCCATAGGCATCGTCCATGAAAACATATCCGTAGCCTCTTTAGGCATGTATTCACTTCTGTTGTGCAACCAAAATGTGGCATATACATTAGTGACAATAACCCATATTTATGCAATCCTCTAGCCCACTCCATTGGGATCAAGTGAGGAGTTCCATCCTCAGTCTCTCAAAAAGTATTCATATGTCAAGACATATCAAGTTTCAAGAAATTCCTTAAGTCATGGTCAATGAACCCCATCTGCTTCAAATTTGGCAGAATGTCTACCGTCACATTGATTCCTTTTGGTATGGGTGGCTTTACCAACTAATATTTGGCATTCTTACTAATAGTAAATTTTGATGCCTAATCCGACCTCGACGAAACATAACCAGGAAATAGGGTTTCCAACCGAGATCCTGATGCTTCAAAATCATGTGGAGATGTTGTTATCTATTTGTGATCATCTTTTCGGTCATACCATTTTCTTCTTGATGAGTCAGTGAATTAAATTCTTCTAGTGGCGTTAGTTGTGAGATAACTGCTATAGTATCTTCCATAATAGGTATAGGTGATGGAACCTCCATGCATGATTTTGGAACAGTGCTAGTGCTTGAAACATAAATGACCATTCTTTGAGAAATTTTTTTTGGATAAAAGTGTTGCAGACAGACAAATCAATGCCAAAAATAAGTCAATTGGATGCAATGGAATGACCAAGTCTTTGACACAAAGATGGAATAGGTTGATGCATGTGAAAACTCCTTCACTCACATGGTTCTGCAATAAATGGAAAGTGGTGGTGAAAAATTTGGTCACATGGAGCAATATTTCGAATCATTTCAATGAAACTACCACTCAAACTAGTACTTCACTTATCATTTCAAGGGTATTTATTGTGCATTAATGGCAGACATGACCAAAAAACATGCCGTTGAAATCTCATGTTACCTTAAATTAACTACTAGACAATTGTCACTTGTGACCAAAATGCATCATGCGACATAAATTCTCTTGTTCGATAGACCTATAGTTTGCAAAAACATTCTATAGTTTACGAAAAACTCATAAACTTGCAACAAAATAATAAACTTGTGACACAATATTAAACTTGCGACACACTACTACACTTGTGAATTTTTTTTGCTCTTCTTTTAGTGATATGAATGAAAACATATGGTCCTAGACAATGTGTTCTAAAATTTCTAGGATGCTTCAAGAATTTACTGTCATATAAGAGGACAAGATCTATGGTCTAGAGCTACTTAAACATAATGTGATGGTCATGCCAAGCTTTCTGTCGCTCCTTCTTGACACACTGATGATAACCTGCCATAAAGTGATCTTTTTTGAACTATATCAACTGTGACAATATTTCTTCTATAACACCAACATCTGTCATCTTTGTAATCACAACTATCCCGAGACTAGGTACCATATACTCTAAGGGCATGCCAACTTCTTGTCCATAAACCAATCTAAATGGAGTTTGTCCTATCAATTTTTTAAATGTTGTGTGAAAATCCCATAATACCGCATGTATATTCTACTCCCAATCATCCCTCTGCACATTACATATTTTTGTCAATGCATTCTCCAAGATCTTATTGAATGGTTCGGTAACACCATTCGCTTGTGGGTGATATAGTGTTGTTTTTTGGTGTTAAATATGGAATTCCTCAGTTATTTTGTTAGTCAATTGATTCACAAAATGTGTTCCTTGATCACCTATCAAAATATTTGGGCATCCAAATCAAGTCACTACATGGTCAAATGAAAATATTGCAGTATTCATAGCATTACAATCCTTTAGTGGTGCTGCTTCATCCCATCTAGTTAAGTGGTTTGTCACGATGATAATGTAACATGTACCCATCCTTTTTTCTTGTGGATTAATGGGACCCACAAAATCAACTGCCCATTTATCAAATTCTGCAAAGTCACTTATGGTACTAGCGACACCTCATCTTGTCGCAATGACTTCCCAGTTCTTTGACAAATATTGAATATGTGACAATAATCTTGAGCGTCTACATGCATAGTAGGCCACCACAATCATGCCTGTAATAGCTTGCACACTTTTTATTTTTCTACACAGTGAGCTATCATGACACCAAAATTTTCTTCATTTAACACCATCAGTCGCTCATGTTCCAAAACATAAAGACGAATTATTTCATCTGGTCCCATCTTATATAGTTTCCCCATGATCAGCTGAAAATATGCAGCTTTCACAACTAATTGCTTCTTTTGTGTTGTAGTAAATCCTTCTGGTGCATATCTTGTAGTTAAAAGATGTACAACATCTCTGTAGTGATCATCAATCATCTTAATTGTAAACAATTGTGCATCAAGAATACTATCATCGAGACTCACAAGTTCTTCTCCACTTTCTAATATCGACAGATGCTATGGTATTGAATTCATTCGACCTGATTTGATAATAATTTCAAATTCAAATTATTGGAATAGGATAAGCCATCAAAAAATATTCCCCTCCAACCCTGGCTTACTAACCAAATAATTCAATGCAGAATGGCCTATATACATCTTGAAGTGTCCTCCTAGAAGATAATATAAAAAAATTTGGAGAGAATATACCATAACAAGTCCTTCTCTTCCGGTACTAGTATAATTATTTTTCGTCGTCAATAATTTTCTACTAGAAAATGCAATCGGGTGATCAATAGAACCCTCTCCTAGATGTGCAAGTACAATTCCAAGCATGGAAGATGACATATCAACATGTACATGAAATTCTTTTTTCCATTCTATAAATACCAATATAGGTGTTGTGACCATCTTATTTTTAAGAACATCCAAACTCTCTTGACATTTTTCATTCCACTAGAACTTGACATATTTCTTCAATAATTTCTCCATAGGGGCTGTAGCCTCTGCATATCCTCTATTGAACTTTCTATAATACCTCGCATGTCCCAAGGTATTTCTTAATTGTTTCACTATCGATGGTGGTGTTAGGTCGATAATAATCGTGATCTTGGCAAGATCCACCAATATTCCATCGTGACAAACCACATGACTTAGCAGCATTCCAAAAGGGGTGCAACAAACAAACTTCTTTAAATCAATAGAAATATGGAACTATCTACATTGATCGAGTGTCATTCTGAGACTCTCAATGTGATCTTTTATTAGCCCATATCCCTTCCATTCATCAAAGTATACTTCAAGAAATTTATGGATGAAATATTTAAAAGTAGCTAAAACTATCCTAGAAAAAATAATAGGAGCATTCTTGATTCCAAAGTACATTACCGTATACTAGAAGCATCCCCATTCTATTTCAAAGGTTGTTTTTTATCGATATTTCTTTGTAATCCTAATCTAATGGTAACCAGAGAATCCATTATTAAATGAATATAATTCTTGTCCTCCAACGCTCTACAACACTTTATCTGTAAATAGGGTCGAAAATGGATCATGCAGGAAGTTATCATTCAACTTCCTCAGGTCGACACAGATACAAAATTCACTAGTTTTCTTGTCTTGCACGACCATAGGACTAATCCATTTAGATTCCTTGTCTAACTCTAGCTTTACTTTTTCTTTGTATCTTGGATTGAGTCTATATGGTCATTGTTTGATAGGTTTGGTGTCGGGTTTTAAAGGAATCTTCATTTCTCCAAGATCACCAATAATTTCCTTCATTTTTGAAATTTTCATGGGGAACAAATACTAGAATTCATGTAATAATTCAGTAATATTTCCTAAAGTCTCATCATCCCAGTAATCTCCGATATTGGAAAATGTTGGGTCCTCTAAAGAACCAATATTTACTTTCTTTATTTTTAGAGGATTCAGAAACTTGTCACTTGATATGCCCAACCCCTCCACTACTTGAGTACATTCATACTCGGGAATATTTATGTCATGTGGATCATCATCATCAGGTTCACCTATTATACTATAGCACTCCATCCAATGTTGAACTGGTGTGCTGCTCTGATGGAAATTTGTCATTGTTATAGGAATGTGTTCGAAGATCTTATCCTTGATTACTTAAAAATAAACATCACTTGTCATATTATCATCAACAAACTCAAATGTATTCATGAAATCAGAAGCTAACTTTTCCCAGTCAACTATTTCTCATTGCAATTCAACCAACGTATACCATTTTCTTGGTATCGTATATAAGGTGTGTACAAACTGGTGGACCTATTCATGTTGTAGAGATGTCTCTCATGTCATGTGGCAATGCTCAATATGATTGACAGGATTACTCAGTATTATATATTTCTAACCAATGTAGAGCTCATTCTCTCCAAATCAAACTTTCATTAATATTCGACATTCATTCCATTCTAAGATAGGCTACTTATGAGAAACCCACCATTTTGGGGGTGTAGCATTCAATGAAAGACACAGGGATAACAAGCATTGAGGTTCATATACTTTCTCCTAAAACCCTATAAGAAAAGATTCCAAGTTAGGTAAACCTTCATAGTTAGGTAGTTCGCATACCTTAGTACATACCTGCCACACAAATTTTGTGGTTTCTATGCATTTTTGCATTGATACTTCAGGGAGTTGGTTCTATTAGTTCTACAAATATTCTCTTGAATCCAACGAGAAAGAAATAATACTTCCCCAACTAAGTTTTCCATCATCTCTCATATTAACATAGTCATCCATTGCAGAAGTGATATTGTCGATATGATCCAAATATCCATCTTATCCTTCAATGTTTACTTGCTCAACATATCTTTGGCCTTACATAGAATCAATTGGTGTGACCACCCTGAGTTATGTATCATCAAATGTTAATATCGTCTTCTTAAATTTTGCAATAGTTTGATTATTAATATCTGACTCATCCAACAAGAAGTACAAGATATAGATTTGTATCATCAACAATGTCTATAACTTCAAAATATGCATAGGTCCTAAGTCCTTCTATCTCGACAGGAGCTTGTGTCATCCAACCAATAGGAATAACCTTTGATTAGTTGGATAATATCAGTTGAACGGGAGACCATACCAGTGTCAGATTTTCCATACTTTCCCATGTCTTTTTGGTGAGAATATTAACATCCAATCCCAAGTCCAGAATAATATAATCCATGTCATAATCACCTATTTGGGCATTCATCCTTAGCTCGCGACCAATTTTTAGTATTTTTTCAATATGGTTAACTTTATTTTCTAGTCGCACATTTAATTGAGGTTATTCGACTAAAGATTCTGGTTCTTCCACAACATCCTTATCTTCTATCAATGCTAAAAAACTTTAAAATAAATATTCCAATTTACTAACCTTCTCTATCGGTTTTCTTTGAAATCACTATTTGAATATTTCAATAATTTCCAAGATTGTTCCTTCACTCAACATTGAGATAGCAGTGGAATTCGATACTTGATTTCTATCGATGAACTCATGATGTGCACCCAAGAACACTTCCTTCTCTTTCTAGAAATGAAATTGAAATTTATTTGGTGGTGTTGGTTGAACTCTTGGTTATTCATATGGTGCTTCTTGATCTCCTCTAGTTGCAAAACCTCCTCTTGTAACGACATCAATATTGGGCTCCCTCAGTTAAGCAGAAATATTTTGAATGATTGGATTGACATTTTGAGGTGGGTTTCGGTTTCCCATGTTTATGTCCTGCCACTTAGCGATCAATTGAGGTAATTCTTAGATAGTGTAGCCAAATTATTTACAATATGAACACGTCTAAGTAGGATTATTGCAATCTCTATAAAAATGTCTAGGCTATCCAAAATTATAACACATGAATTGGCTCATTCCATGACCAAATTCTCCTCCTCTTCCTCGACCTCTAAAAATACCATCCCCCCTAGGCTGAGAGTATTCTGCCTGTGCTCACTCGAATTACTATAGTTTGTCTGGTGACTTAAAATACCACCTCCCTAGGCCGAGAGTATTCATCATTTTTCATCCTACATGTGTCAAATTTTTTCTCTTGTGGCAACTGATATGCTCTACAATATTTCTCGTTGTGATCTGTTCATCGAAAAAATTTACAATATAGTTTGTCTGGTGCACTTACTATTTTTTGTAAATACAAGCATTCCTTCAGCTAATGTCCTCTGGTCTGACAAATTATACACTGGGGAATTTCTTGTTTGTTTATTGGATTTGGTGATCTTGATGCAAGATAATTCATAAATGTTGGACATGAATATTTATGATGGTATTGATTTCTTCATCTTGTACACCATATTTCCTCTTGCCCTTCTTTTTGTTTCTTGATATCTCGTATCCATAATGTGAGGTTAGCAAGTTACTATTGTATTTGTATAATTCGCATACCAGTTTCTTTGACCAGTGAAGCTTCTAATTTCATGGCAAGCTCAAGAGCTTTGCTCTGTGAAAAATATTCTGTTGTATCAAAGGAATATGGATATGAGGTAACATCACCACAATAAACCATTCTTTATGTTGGACATTCGACATATGAAAACTTACTTTGGCCATTAGAGTCTTAAATCTTTGGTTGAATTCCCCAACAAAATTAGTAGACAACATCTTGATATATTTTAATTCTGTAATGAATTGTGACTCAGACTTAGGATTCTTGAACTATTTTATCAATCCTGTATGGATCTCATCTAAGGATTTATTAGGGATCCCTACTAGAATGACCAAGAATTTCATATACCAATCAAGTGCACGACCTATAAGGGTTGTGATCATATGGGATATTTTTATAGCCTCATTGGACTTGATGTACCATCCATATAGTTTTTCATAGGAACCAATGTTGTTTAGGGTCCTCTAACCCATTCCCATTAAATATAGGTAACTTTATATCATTCCCACCCATTCTTTTACTCTTGATATTGCTAAATTAAAGGTTCCACTAGTAGGAATTCCTTGACTTTTATTTCCACTATTAAATTTATATGATCGACAAAACCATTGGGTGATGTGTTTTTAGATCTTACCTCAGGTCCTAGAGATGTATGTGGGGTTGCAAGTATGCAGTAATCTTGATCTAGATCTAGTACCTATTATTATTCTTCATATATAAGTCGATATTCCTATACTCTGTCACAATATTCTTCGTCAAGATGTGGTTTCAATTCATAGTCCCTTCTTTCGGTCATGCTAAAACTTCCTTTTCTTGTCGTAGTCCTTCTTCTCTTTCCTCACCGAAATATTTTTCCACTCCTCATATTTCCACCTTCTTGAATAGTTTTTCTATCAATAGGAAAAATCTCAACTTATTATGGTCCATTTTGCTCATAATATTTCTTGTGACATTACCCCAGGTCTTCGCGTAGAAATATTTATTTGTCGAACTCCATTATCAGAATCCATTTATTTGTAGTTTCAAATATTTAAAATACCAACCTCTAGGTTCTTAGAAGAACTCTCTTTCTATTTCATTGTATGAACGAATAGTATCGACTGCAATCTTGGTAATATATCCCTCTATAATATTATCAACCCAGAATTCGACAACCATAGATATAGGATTACTTACTACTTTCAACTATTGGATTAACTGAAAAAGCCACACTGTAGGTTCTTTGCCTTGAAATTTTTTCTTTTGAGTTGCTAGCTTTGACCACCACTCATGCAATAGAATGAGAAATTCACTAAAGAAAATCTCATGAATATTTGTGTAAATGTATCTTTCCCACCATTCTATTAGACTCGGTTGGTATCCTTTACTTTCTTCCTACGTAAACTATTGTGCTTTGTAATCAACCCAGTCTTGATTTTATGGTTTAGTTAGGTGCCAAAACATATCCTTGCTAGAATGATTTAGGTCTTGCCAATGGAACCATTTGTTGGCGTCTTTTTGGTCGACCCAGGTTCAGATCCCTTGTTCATTAACAAAGCCCAAGATATTGGTCCGACGGAGTATAAATCCATTGGGAACACTTGTGACACATATGAGGTCTCATCTGAGATATCTATGGGGATGCCAAAACTAGGTTTCGAAAATTATGGAAGGGTAATTTATTTTCTCATCATTCATCAGGACACTCGACAGAAACTAATGAATAGAATCATACACATATCAATGAATACATCATATCAATACATAGACACACATAAATAGCATGTAACACATATAGATTATAGCACACATTAATCAACATTCTGTATTATTATATCACTATATGCTCAACACAATTAAACAGATTCATTCATCATAGACACAAAGACATGTTTCATGTGAACTCACATTTGTTTTTCGTTTGTCACTTGTCATTTTTCGCATATGTTATGTTATAGATAATTTTTTCTTTGTTAAATTCATCTTTTCTCATGCTTGGGTTTCATTTATGCAATTTCATGTTTTCCTATATTAATTTCAATTTCATGTTTTCATAATATATTCAATTTCAGGTGTGTGTTTTATTTCTAGGCATTAGATCAATTTCCTTTAACATAAATTCATTTAAATTCCATTCATTCATGTGTGTTTTCTTTTCAAACGTTAGATTAAGTTAGTGTTACTATGACCCTTCATATATTTTGTATGTGCGTCACAAGTTTACGGCTCTCCTTAGGTTGACAATTTAAATCGTTGTATATGTTATTAATTGTTTAATACTTTTCACCAACATTTTGGCGTCGTTGTCGAAGAGGTGCTAATAGGTGATCATAGTTTAGGTAGGTAGATAGGTTTCTTTTTATATTACATAGCAAGTGGGAGGGGAAATGATAAGACACAAGGAGGACTTCAATACGGAATTTTTGTAGTGTAACAGCCTGACGCATCCACTTTGGTGGGTCACCCCGAATCCTTGTTGTTCCCTTTGCATGTAAATATGTTTCCTATTCACAAGCGTGATTTACTTTTCATGTAAGCCTGTTTCTTTTTCTGCAAATTGTTTATTTTTCTTGCAAGATAGAGTTTTTATTTTATGTAAATTTTCTTTTATGCAAGTGTTCCTTTATCTATTATGACTTTGCATTTACAATTTTGTAGTTGTAAGTTTGTCTTGCTTTCATCATGCACTAGTTTTTTATTTCATACCAGTTTGTTTTGATTTTGTACCAACCTACACCCACAACACCTTATTTCTAAATTTTTTTTAAGTATGTTACTTGCATTTTTTTTTACTAAGAGTGTGTTTAATTTTCTGTAAGGGTGATTTTATTTTTGTCCATTAGTTTTATTTGTATAGTTTTAGGTTTAGATTTCAAATTCGTTATAGTGTTGTAAGAGCCCTATTTTATGTTATTTATATGTAAATACAGGAGTATCAACAACATGGGTTTAATGATGCACATAAGTGTGGAACAACTCACTCAAATCCTAGCAACGGTTGTAATGTCCCAATTCAAATAATTGTGTAGCCGGACAATTCCACCAATCCTACTAGTTCCCTAGGTTGGATGGATGCATTTGGAATTTTAATAAGGGAGCTAATAAATTATGTTTAAAAATTAGAATGGGATAAATATTTAATAATGTGGTTTATTAAATAAATACAAGAAAAAATTGAAGTGGCAATGGAGCATGGAGACACATGGAGACTATGGGGCCCACACAAGCTAGAAATTTGGTGCCACATGGAATCCTCCTCTTGCAATTTTGAATCCATGGGAAGCCTAAAAGTTCTTGGATGAGCTATAATGATAATACACTTGTCTATATTCATCATAGGTCGAATTTGGGAAGAAATGTAACTTACATGGGAGAGGAAGAGTCATTTTGGAGCTAGTGAGACACTTGGACTAGATTCTCTAGCTCTATGAAAACAATGATGAAGATGCTATGAAACCTATCACACAAATCAGATATTAAGGTTCACATATGACATATATTAAATGTAAGGTCGAAATAGAGCATCCAAGAGAGCTCTCATGTGAGTTGGGGAATCTCAATGGGCTTCTACTTGAATTTGGGGAAGGTGGAAGGCTAGGAAAGGGAGGACACATGGCAAATCATGAGCACATACCCAAATTCTAATTGGATTAAGTTTGTGGATGGATTGGGAACCTTAGAAGTCTAAGTATGTTTATAAAATATAGGAATCAACCAAGATAAGGGCTTTTGATCATTTTAGAAATTGTCATTTATGAATTGTGAGAGCTAGTGGATGACTAGTTTTCTTGCCTTAGCCAATTTTGAGGGTGAAATATTCCCATCCAAGTAGGTGTTTGGAGAGGCGAATAAAGTATTTCATGGAGATTTAATGTATTTTTAATTTCATGTTTAATCTATAGGACAGCTTTTAGGTTCTTCTATTGCAACACTTCATCTCAACCATTTCCATTTTTCATTGCATATTCATGTTCATGGAGGGATTGTGCCTAGGGTGAGCTATTGTACTTTGTGGGAGAGATTCTCCTGGTATATTTATGATTGTAATAGGTTCAATATTCTTTGTTATTCATTCTCATAACTTTTCAAGTCAAAATTCCAAATATTTGTATGTCAAATTGATTTTTAATGAGCAAACAATAACCATTTCCACTCTATTTTGATATATGCCATGGTAATGCTGATTATTTCGAATGGAGGAATGTATCTCTAATAAATGTATGATTAATGGACTTTAATTAATGTTTATTACAAGTTTCATGTTCATTACTTAAGCATTGGAATCCATTTTACTCATTTTAATTGTATTGGGAGAAGATTTGGTGCCTTTTCCCCAAGGGTCGAAATAGTGATTCGAGAGTTGTTTTGGAGAGAGTCATAACAGCATGTATAAAATGAACCATGAAATTCCATTACACATCCCCTTCCTCTATTCATAAATTTGAGTGGTATTGAGATCATTTTAGAATCCATTTCCGACACTTACTCGAGGGGGAATTGGAACCCCAATTTGCTAGTAAAAACTCCTACTTTGATTAGAATATAAAAATAGTATTCAGAAGTGATTGGAGGGTTATAAATAATATTTTAACATAATATTCAAGTATTAATATCATTCATACACACTCAGATAATATTTGGGAGCATTTGGACCAATTTGGAGACTTAGACATCAAAATTAGTCAAGGTTCGAAATTGGGGAAAAAGTGAAAAATTGGTCATTTAATAAAAAATATTGAAAAGAGACATTATAAGTGGTATAATAGCATGGTATTGGAACCTTATGGTATGAAATATGAGTCAAATAAATAAGTCACCACCCTTAGGCCCTGAAGTTGAAGATATTTTTGTTGAAGAAGAAGAAGTAGTAGAAGAAATGGTACATTCTGTTGAAACTATGAATAAGGAGGGGAATGGATACACTAATCATGATAAGGTGGAATATATTAAACTCATACAACCTATATTTCATGACATAACCAAGAACATGAACCAACATATTATGAAAGGATTGGAATTGTTGGTTATCCCTTTTGAAAGCAAATTAGGAGTAATAGAAGATAGCAGTAGTTCACAATCAGAAGAAAAGAAGACAATGGGTGAGCATATTTTCTTAAGAACAGGACCCCATAATAGATCCCATGAATTTCAAAGCACACCAAGGAATATTACACCTAAATTTGTTGTACCCAAAGAAGAGCCTAACATTCAACTTGAACTTGCTACAATGGAAAAAGAATGGGATAAATTGGATGAAGATTATAAAAGAAGTGTACCATTTGATGATCAGTACTTTCTTGCTGCAAACAAACTCAAAAATAAGGAAGATGATAAGTCTCTATACAAAAAAAAGACTTAAATTGTGCCATTAGTAAAGGGTCATTCCCTACTTTTGATGGTTTCTCTCAAAGTTCTGCAAACACTTGGGTGCAAAAATTAGATGTGTATTTTCAGCTGAATCCAATGGTGGAAGAAGATGCCTTAAAAATGACCATATTGCACTTAGAGGAGATGCCAATGAATGGTGGTTCCATGTGTTGAAAAATTTGTGTCATGATTAGGTTAACGCATATGGATAATTTATTGATAGGGTACTAGAGAGACTTGAGCAAAAAGATCCTGAATTGTCTTTCAAAGAACTAGCACAATTGAAACAAGTTGGGACCTCGATTGATTATATGATGGAATTTAAAAAGGTATCAGTCAAGGTGGATGATGTGTCTATGGGAAGGTTATTATTTCTGTTCACTGAAGTTTTGGATTAACCATGAAAATGTTTATTCAAATCCCATAAGCCCACTACATTAAAAGATGCAATGAGCTTGACTAGAGATCTCTAAAATGTGCTTCCTAGAACAAGATTTCCTTCCAATCCTAACTTCAAATTTGAAAAGAAGCCTTGGCAAAGAGATCCAATTGAAAAGAATGAGAAAGGACTAAACATGGATGAACTTCGAATAAAAAATTGTGCTTCACATGCTTTCAACCATGGACACTGGGGCATAAATGCACTAAGGGAAAAGTTCAATAAATAGAATTATTTTCTGATAATGATGAGTATGAAGGGGGTATGGATGAAGAAGGACACAATTCATATCAAGAGGAATCATATGAGACAACAGCTGAAGAATAAATACAAGAAGAAAAATCAGCTTTCATCGGACAAAGCAAGAATGGCAGTACTTTCAACAGTGCCTCACTATCACACTATTCGATGCAAGGGTGTCGTATTAGGACAAAGAGCTTTAGTTTTGGTAGATGGAGGAGCCACACATAGCTTCATTGATGAAGATATGGTGGAGAAAAGGAAGATACCTACTGAACCATTTGATGGCTTCACAGTTGTCATTCCCGGTCACAACACAATGCAGTGCAAAACATGGGTTCCAAAGTTGCAAGTCACCGTAGGTAACTATACTTTTGTTGATAGTTTTTATGTGGTTGATGTTGCTGATACCAATGTGGTTTTGGGAGTGCAATGGCTGTATTCTATAGGGGAGCATATAATAAATTGTCAAATTCCTGAGATGAAATTTCAATATTCGAAAGGTGTACTAAGGGTTGTGAGAGGGAAGCACACTTACCCACATCAAGTAGTGAATTGCAATAGTATGAGATCTATATTGAGGCATGGGGACATAGAATGGGCTGCTAAATGTCATATCACATATCCCAATCCAAACATAAAGGTTTTTGAGCACCCAAAGGAGATAGAGAAACGATTGAAAAAATATGAAAATGTTTTTAGAGATCTTCCACATGGTAGACCAGTTGATTGGGGGGTTGATCACAACATTATTTTAGAGGAGGGTACTCCACCCATTAAGATACCACCTTATAGAAATCCCAAGAAATTCATAGATGATATTGAGAAGGCCATCCAAGAACTCTTAGAGTTAGGGATCATTAGACCAAGCTCTATCCCTTATGCTTCTTCAGTAGTGTTGGTAAAGAAAAAAGATGAAACCTTGAGGATGTGTATAGATTTTAGAGCTTTGAACAAGAAGACCATCAAGAATAGGTATCCTATTCAATAGAAAAACTCTTCTCCCAACAAAACCCCTCCATCTAAAATTGAAAATAAATTATACCAACTATGTCTACTTTACTTTCTAATAAAGCCCAAAATCAATTAAGAATAATCTATAAAAACACCTCCAACAATTTCCCTTCACAACTCCACTTTCAAACTTAAACGCATTTCCACATATTTCCATTAAGTATTTCAGCTTGTCTCAAAGGAGACCCCAACGATTAAAAATACTTACCCAAACAATACCCACTGAATTTGGCCATCTCGTATCCTTGTTTAGTGATAGTGTCCTCGCCTCGAATCTCTGCGCTAACAAAGACTAGACTAGCCATAAAAAGCAAACGGTTGAATCACTAATATGATATGAATTCAAGTGCAGAGTGAAGAATTCTAATTAAAAATTAGGATTGTGGATGTGCTCAGAGAAGTGATTGGGCCACACAACCACCGGCCTGCCGTTTTTCATTATCATATAAATAAATAAAACTCCATCGCTATTCCTTTAATTATAATTATCATAGTTATTCCTTCATTATAATAATTATAATTATCATAGCTACTTTTTCATTATCACATAAAAAAATAAAATACATAGCCTTGTCGTCCTTTGCTGTCTTATTGTCGACGTCCATTAACAAATAATTTAATGGATATAGTCGTTATGTAACTGCAATAAATTATTGCATCTTTAATGGATCCCATGTTAATCCCTTCGTCATCATTGCATTATAAATTCGTATAATATTGAATTGTATTTAACCTAAAATTATAAAAAATATTTGAAATCAAATTCCAATTTAAATCATTTGAAACATTTCTATTGAATAATAGTATTAATTTTTGACAATACATGCTAAAGCTGTACACCTTGTTTTATATGAAAGTTCTCATAATTACAATTATAATTAAGACAATGATATTTGTATTTTAAATTAAAGTTAATAAATGTATTCAAATTAATATATAACTTGTTGGTGGTCCTAATGGGTAGTAGACTTTCACCATTGGTAGATAGGTTTTGGGTTGTTAAGTTGTTTTTTACTTATATGAGTTTTTTAATTAATTATATGTGTTTTTAGGTTGAAACTCCAAAAACTACGATCTATAAAAAATAGTTTCAATTCTTTATAATATCATTAAGATACTCAATATTCCTATTATCCATCATTGTTTAAATTAAATAGAGATCATGTTGTACTAAACATCTATTAAAATTTAACTTTATATAAAACCATTTTAACTTGTACCCATACAAAAATATCCAATTCTAAAGTAATAAAATTTTAATTTTTATTCTACCTACATTTATTTTGAATGCTTTGAAAAAAGATGACTATAGATCAGAACATTTTTTTTTCCATAGAAAAAATATCAGAGTGTTATTCATAGAAAACCGTATTGTTCATTGACATCTAAACCATACATAATACATTTGAGTACATTGACTATTAGAAAAATTGGCATATATGTTTCTTTTTACATCTCGTAAAATTTTCCTTTAGGGAGCAATCAAAACATATTAAAAAAATCATAGATATGGAGAAAATATGTATAATGGATACCAACTAAAGGAAACAGTTCATATCATAAACATTCCAAGATTGGTAATAGTACCATGATGTTTCTCCCATTTCTCCATTAATCTAGTGGGGAGAAGAAGTCCTTGTTTGGATAGTAGGTCTGCCTTAGAATTGCATTCTCAAAATATATGCATGTTTGATATCCAAAGAAAAAGTGAACTAATCTTTTTGATGTCCTCATACAGTGGAAGCAAGAAGATGTTCCATGGAGGCTTGTCAAGCTTCAAACAATTGATAACGAGTTTAGAGTCACCAAAGATTTGGATTTGTTGGATCCCAAGAGAATGAGCAAGATTCAATAACATTTTATCAACTGCAAATTCAGCATGGTTGTTCATGGCTTCTTTGATACATGTGAAAAAAAGAGGCAATGAGAGTCACCTGAATATATAATCCCACCTTCACAACCAGTCGTTGGTCTTCCTTGCAAGGCACCATCAACAAATGCCTAAGGAATTGAGTAATCTATATCAACAAACGGGATATTTCATAGAGGCTTGTTACGTGCACTCTGAGGAAAGCATTTGAAAATGCCAAGGCACTTCCCTGCTTAAACCTAAGGAGGAATAATGGCATCTTCAAAGATGGAATTATTCTTGGAAATCCATGCACCCCAAATTATGAATACCAGCCACGCAACAAACGAGTGAAAAATGGTGTTGTTAACCCATGATTGTCAGCCTTCAAGTATACCAATGCCACTCCATACGAAAGGAACACCGATAAGTAAGGTGACATGGTGCCACATTTCCAGCATGTATGGGTAGGTGAAAAACAAATGTACAATATCTTCAGCAACCATTGCACATAGGGATCACTTACTAGGACCAATCCTAAATCTGTGAACCAAAACATCCCAAACCAAGACCTTTGGACCTTTCCCTCTAAGATAGGCCAAACTAATATATTGATCTTGTATGGGTAGTTAAGGTCCAAATACTTCTGCACCACAAATTAGGTGGTCGAATCTCTTCATCATCTCTAAGAACCATATATCCCATATTGGGATCATAACAACCCTTTCGCATTCTTCACCCATAACAAGACACCATCCTTGTCACTAATATAAACATTGTTGTCAGCAAGTGACTATAAGTATCTGACCCAAATGCGTCTCTCAAGTTCATTTAGATCTAGTTCATACATAGAGAACCAAGATTATTTGAGAATGTTAATGTCATTCTTTTTTATCTGGTGAAGGAAGAAAATTCCATGATCAATGAGGGAGTTAATCCTTTCATCTGGAAATCGCATGAAATCAGAGCTACCAATCCATGGGTCTTGTTCAGTCTTGACACTTTTTTCATTTCCAACTTTCCATGATAACCAGATGCCGACAAGACAAAAAGAAGTGATGATTTATTTCAATATAGTATATATTTTGTTCAGAGACTTATCCTTATGCCAGAACCACTCTTCAATGGATAATGGCCCGAATATGTAATCATGATAAATAACTCAGACCTAGAGGCCCCTTCCTTTTAAAATTTTCCAAGTGCATTTGGCTGCTAGAGCCTTGGAAAATCAAGGTAGGTATTTGATTCCCCAACCACCAAGGGATTTAGGAAGTGATATTATTTTCTGGGAAACCCATGGGAATGCAGGAGCATGTTCATTGCCACCCCAAAGAAAATTAATACAAAGATTCATGATCCTATTGAGAATGTCTACTGGAACATATGACAAGGAGATCTAAAAGACATGGATAACTTCAATGATGGAGTTTATCATGACCAATATAGCCCCATGAGAAATCCATTTTTTGCACCATGAATTAAATCTCTTCTCTATTTGAGCAATAATCCAATCCCATACCTTATAAATGTAGTCATTTGGCTTAATATTGAATCCCAGGTACTTGAGTCCAATAGAGATGTTAACAATGGAGAAGCCAAATTTATATGTGTTCCATATAACCTCCTAAAGGTCTGTATTCATGAATGAAATGGAGGATTTCAATGCATTACAAACCATGCGAGTAGACGTGGAGAACAATCTCAGAAACGATTTAAGTAGAAGAGCATACCTATGAGAATCATCAGTAAAAAGAAACATGTCATCAGGGAAAAGCAAGTGGGGTATAGTTACATTACCACCAAAATAAAAACCTTTATAAGCTATGGAGGTAAATACTTTGTTGATTATTTTACTAATACCATCCATCATTAGTATAAATATGAGTGGAGCGAACAACCAACCCTGGAGAAGTCCCCGTCTAAGTTTGAAGAATTGAGCAGCTGATCCATTAAATATAAGAACCGAGAAGGAGACCGAATCAATGCTAGTAAGTATCCAATTAATCATTAATAGCTCAAAACCAATATGCACTAATATTAGTCTAAAATGAATCCAGTTGACATGATCATATTCCTTTGATAGGTCTACTTTGATGATGAGAGTAGGAATATTGTTTGTTTTGGGTGAAGGTAAAGATCTCTCGAGCAATAGCAATGGGGCTGTGTATTTGTATTTTCACCAAGAAAGAAAATTGTTGATCGCATATCTTTTCATATAGTATACTCTTAACCCTATTTTCAATAACCCTTGCAATGATCTTGTATACAATGTTGCAAAGTGAAATGGGGTGATAGTCTTCAATATTAGTGGCTTTGTCCTTCTTCAGAATGAGAGCAAGAAAGGTGTTTTTGAAAGAGCCAAGAATCCTACCCTTGACTCTAGATTATGAAGGTCATATTCTAATATTTCCATGAACCCTAGGTACAATTAAATGGGAAACCATCAGCACCCAGACTTTTATCAGCTTTCATTGAGTGGATAGCATCTTTCATTTCACCCATTGTAACTTGTTCTTTCAAGGAAGAATTTTGATCTGTTGTGAAAAATGAGGGATTAAAAGCTATAAGGTCCATCATAGCACTTGCAGTAGTAGTGTTGTTTGCTTTGAATACCGTCGGGAAGTATTTTGTATTGAAAGTGGCAAGTTCTTCAAAACTAGATACTATTTGACCGTCACCATTATACAATTGCCAAATAGTATTGATGCTATTTATTTTCCTATACAAATTGTGAAAATATTTGGTGTTATCGTCACGGTGTTTGAGCCATATGGCTCGTCTCGTGAGCCTAATTTCAACCTCCTTTTCATCAAGGATATTATTCATTTTCCTTTCCAGATCTATATAATATTCCTTTTGCTCCAATTTGTGAAAACCATTTGGGTGATTAGTTGAGAAAAAAACAAAATTATCTTCAATGGTATTTAGTTCATCCACCATTGACCTATGTTGTTCGTGTTCCCATTTCATGGATTCCATATTGACCTTTTTGAGATTACTACAAAGTTGTACAACTACCGAGGATGAGCTGCCAGGATCATATGGGGCCCAAATGTGCCTGATCATCTGTGTATAACTTCATGTTGAAGCCAAGAAGAATTGAATTTTAATGTAATAAGATGTTTCACAGGATTTGGGATAAATTCCATGAATATGGGATAATGATCAGATAATCCTCCCACTCCAATCCATTAATGAATTTGAGGGGCCAACATTAGGGAGCTTTCATTTATTAAAAACCTGTCAAGTTGTTTTGCAACACTTTTGAATCCAATTCTCTTATTGCTCCAAGTGGGATTAAGATCTATAGGGGGGATATCATAAATACCTTCAACTTCTAAAATCCTGACAAATATTTATGAGAGTGGATCTTTTATGGCATTTTGAACCCATGTTTTTGCTTCCCCAACTGAAAAGTTAAGATCACCACCTAGAATGAATCTCTCAGCTCTATGCAGACCAAAACTAAGTAATTTGTGCTAGTAAGTTGTCATTTTGGTATTAGGTCCATATATATTAAGCAGTGTTAAATATTTCCCTAATTCCCTTGAGAAAAGGATCATCTTGAGACCTGTGAATACATACCAAGAAATAGTGCAGAGTAGGGATTTTTTAGCAAGCCCGTGATAATGCCTCGAGAACATCTAATAGCATCAGTGCAAACAAAATTCCAGCCGAGATTCAATAGTCTCATCTCATTCAAAATATAATCCCCCAAGGATAATGTTGGGCTTGTAACATTAATAGATCAAGGAGGTGAAGATTGACCATACGTTTGAGGTCAAGTTTCTTCGAGGGATTTCCAATAGGGAGGCCCTCTACAATTGAAGGATAGGATCAACATTATAGCCCATTTTTCTTATGGGTCAATGATATAAGTGCCCCTTTTATAGTTCTTTGTCTACCAACATTGATGTCCCGTGTAGTTTGTTGTCTAGCACTATCCATGACTGAACGTCTCCCTTTGAGCCACAGAGAGGAGAGTTGGGATACCCCACTACTCAAGTCCCTTTTGGGTAGGTATAAATGACATGAGTGAATATATTGGTGTATTATATTTGGTGTAAAGTGCATTATTAAGATCCTTTACACCTACCGAAATCCTGCCACTTACTCTATTAGTCGGGTTGGATTCATTCGAATCCAATGGGGGAGGAGCTAAATAACCAATAGAAGAGTCTACCAACCCTAAATAGGGTGTGTATTGAGGGGAAATAGTGACCTCCTATGGAGGATTGTTCACTTTAATTGGAGAAATCCTGATGAGGGATGAAGGAGGATTGATAGCAAGGAGTGGTAAAAGTGGTATAACGGGTGCATGGAGGGTTGAAAGGTTATTCGTTACCAGAACAAAGTGAGGTATTTGATTATCCAAGTAATCATACTCTGAAGAAATGACATACTGGATGGGTTTAAGGGCGATAATATTATAGGTACTGTGATTGAAAGGCGAAAGTGCTATTGGGAGTATAGCTTGGGAGTATACATGATTATGTAAATTGAAAAGTGTATAAAAGGAATAAGTGATTCATAAATGGCACAAATTGTTTGAAACTCTAAGTCATGTTGTTTCTCAACAAATATTCTATTGGCTCCATTCCATTCTTTGTTTCCTACAACTTTTAAATGTCATTTCAAATCATAGAATTAATATAAAGGTTTATTGTTCTTTTATCAATTATAAAATGAGAGAAGAAAAAAAACATAGTTACTTGAAAATTGTACAATTAAATTTTGATACCACAACATATACTCACAACCCATACTTAACCTAATACCAATCGATTCTTCAAATGACTCTTCTTTGTATTTTCAACCCTATTAGAAGATATTCAAGGGTGAATATAAAATAATTAAAATATAATTATCATCCATTGTGGTGTAGACCAATTTGTGATAAGTTTCATTGTTAAATCACTCCTTATGACATCACATGTTAAGACCGTGATTGAGCCATGCATGTTGCACATGGGTTAACATTGGCATTCCTAGGGGTATAGTTGTAATGAATCAGAATTGACCCCTTGCCACATAACTACAAATATGGACCTAGTTATCGATCCCCCTAGTTGTAAATAAAATAAAATAAAATAAAGATTACAAGAAATATGGATTTTTGAGTAGGAAAACAAAAATGCTGATAAAATATGTGATCAATTGTTTTCTTCCTTGTCGTCCTGTATTATGTGTGAATTAGGTTCAATTTTATTTTCTTTTCTACAACAAAAAAATTGAAAATTAATATTTCATGCAATAATTAAATTCTATGTACCTAAAAGAAAAAATAAATGATTACATACATGTGATGTTCCTTGTTGTTTGGATTTCTCCTCCTTTTATGCAATTATGTTCATTTCTTTAACCATCTCTTTGTACATATTTTTGGACATCCATGTATCCGAATTTTTCACATATCACCTTGTTCATATTTTGGAATTCTCAAAATATTCCTAAAAATGAAAATCACAAAAAAATATTTTATATTGATACAAAAGTACACACACGTACACACACCAATATATATATGAAGACAATGATGGTTGTTCACTTTTCTTCTAAATTCCCTCATCCCAAACATGAAGACAACGATGAGTTCCCTGAAGACTTCAAGAAGAACAAATGGGAATATAAGAAGAAAAACAAAGAAAAGACCTTTTAATGCATATATGATAGATTCTCATTTGAGTCTAGTGAGGATGAAGAAGCAGAAGTTCTATTCATGGGAATAAAGAGCAAAAACATTTAAGAAGAATCAAAAGGAGTGGTATACCTTGAAGCAGAACTTATAAGTACTCTTGAAGAATTAAGGAAGTATAAAAGGATTTCCAAACATTTAAAAACCAAAGTGACAAAGGTTGAAAAGGAAAACAATGATACAAAAAGAATCATTGTTGAATTAAAAATCAGCTTCAAGAAGCTAAAAGGGTTGAAAATAGTCTAGAACAACAGCTCAAGAAAAGAGAGAAAGAATTAGATAAATATGAGGCTAAATTAGTCTTACTTAAAAAAAAGGATTAATGAAGACTACTTTCGATCAAAATTTGTGAGAATATCAAAAGCTCTAGATGATATCCTAAGTTGTCAAAGATCATCTAGTAAAACAAACAGATTGGGTTATGACAAAAGAATGAGTCAAAACAATCCTCTCCCACAATAGAAGATGGAAACAAAAAGAGTTATGCTGATGTACTCAAAGGCTCAGTTAAAAAGGGGCATAGTAAAAAATCTGATTCATTTCAAAATGAAAGAAGGAAAAATAAAATACCAAGAAGACCATTGACAAATAGAAATTTGCAACTCTTCTTGGGTAATTGCTATGTCTGTAACAATTTTGGGAATAAATCATTTGATTGTAGGGTGAACCAAAAACATAATCAGAAATCTACCTTCAAGGAAGACAATTATAGTGATCCTCCAAAAGGAAGAAGTCAGAATTCCTTTGGACCTTTACAGAGGTATGATAAATAATGTTACAAATGTGGTAACTTGGGGCATATAGCTAGAAACTGTAAAGTATTGAATCATATTGAAAAAAGAGAAACAACTAGAAACAAGGAGCAAATAAAGTCTTGGAAAACAATAGAAGATGTAAAAGAAAAATGTTTAGTTTCTCTATGTGCCAAAGAAAAACAAAATTTATGGCATATGGACAGCGGATGTACAAAGCACATGACAAGAGAGCCAAGCAAGTTCATCAACCTAAAAGGAAAAGTATCCTTTGGAGATAATCTATTGTCTAAAATAATTGGGAAAGGTACAATGGCTATTAAAATTAAGGTTAAAGCAAAAAACGTTTTGTTAGTAGAAAACTTAAGACCTAATCTCCCAAGTGTAAGTCAAACTTGTGATCAAGGGAACATTTGCATATTTGACTCAAAGAAGTGTGGGAACAGAAAAAAAAATTCATGAAAACTTGTTGGAAGTGCTATGAGAACTTCAAGCAATGTATACATCCTAGAAAATCAAGAACAAAGTTACATGAGTCAAATTGATGAAAGCATGTTGTGGCATAGAAGGATGGTGAACTTAAAATTTGACAAACTTATAAAATTAAGTAAGAAGGAAGTTGTAAGAAACTTACAAAAGATCATAAAACCTCCTAATTGTGTTTGTAGACATTTCCTTCAAGGGAAACAAACAAAAGAAAGTTTCAAGATCAAAGAGCATACAACATCACAACCATTATAAATAATTCACACTAACATTTGTGGTCCTACAAAGACTAAAAACATGTAAGGCGAGAGTTACTTCATGTTATTCATTGATTATCATATAAGGATGACTTTGGTGGCATTTGTTAAAGAAAAATTAGAAGTATTTATGAAGTTTAAAGCCTTTAAAGCACTAGTTAAAAATGAAACAAATATCAAAATTAAATGTCTAAGGTTAGACAATTGTGGAGAGCTTACTACAAATGAATTCAATTAGTATTGCAAAAATAATGGTATCAAAAGGTAGTTTTAATCCCCAAAAAATCCTCAGCAAAATGGAGTAGTTGAGAGAAAGAACATGATAATTTAAGTAGTAGTCAGAACCATGATTAATGAAGCTAGTCTTCTAGACATCTATTGGAGATAATCAATATACACGACTGTTTATATACAGAATAAAGGACAACTCAAAGTAAATAGTGACTGTTGGAATATTATTAATCCCACTCTTAACTTAGGATTAAATATTTAATCATTATTTGATTAAATTCCTACCCACTAGCTAATTAGTTGGCATCCACTTGCACCTTAAAGTCAAAACATGTCACTATACCCTAGGAATGATTTATTTCTAATTCTGGGTTGATATTGACCACTTTATGGACATCCATAATTAGTAATTGCACTTTCCTACAGATTCTGCCTTATTCTGCTTTTATCCTTATTTTCTGTGGATAAGGTAGAGCTAGTTAACTAGGAAACTGGTATATTTTGTTGCCAACCCATCCTCCGTGATTTTCTCTCCATTTTCCAGGATTAGCATGTTTTTCTATCACTCTTGACAACCCACTCATGATTTTTCTAATTCATGAGGTCCTTGAATGATTTGTGAAGTGATTTAGCCACCTTTGGGGGTTTACCATATTTGGTAAATCTACCTTTCTGAGCTTTATGAGTTGTCTCCATACAACTCAATTTTTCCTATGATGGATGTACTATTTATGTACACTATTATTCATCATTAATTAATGGAAGGATACACTATAATATTCATCTCTTCATTCATGTGATTCGGTCTCCTTCCTTCTCTCTAATTTTCCTATGTATGCTTGTGAGAATTATCTTAGTAGCAACATCTATTTTATGTTCTTATTCTTACAATATTTGCTCATAGAATTGGAGTTATTATTTATACATGGTATCAGAGCTACAGGGAGCACAACCTTGCAGTATTCTACATGGTATCAGATTATTTCTACATGGTATCAGAGCACAAGGTTGATCAAGTTCTGTAGAGATGAGGAGCTATATTTTCTCTCCAGCAGATGCCATTCAGTCTCCCATCCCTCTCTAAATAAGAGCTTGTCTAGCTTACACGATTTTCTCCTAGTTTTGTTTTGCACATTGCAGAGAGTATCTCTTAGAGGATATCAACAACTTCTATATGGATTAAAAATTTCCTCTACTATCTCCTTTCAACTATGCTGATTGGAAGCCCAAGATGAGCACATACTTGAAGAGGCAATGTCTCTTTGATGTCTCCATTGGTGATTTAAGCGAACCTAAGTATTATGATGAGAATATTGATTGGCTAAATAATTGTGATAGAGCTTATGGAATTATGTTTTTGGGAATCTCTCCAAATATACATCATCTCATAGATTCTGTTGAATATCCATTTGAGCTTTGGAACAATTTGGAAAAATATTTTGGTGTGCAGGAAGTAGAAGATGAAGCATGGAGTGAACCCAACTTATCCTCTTGTTCTCTCTCTCAATATGTCTTGGCATATACATTATCTTATGAAGTTGATCATGATGAAAACATTTCTCATACAGTTCATGTTGCTGCTACTCTCTTTGATTCGAATGCTTCCTCCTTTAATCAAGAAGAAAATATTGAAGAGCCATCTTTTTATGTGTCTCTTGAAGGTGATTCTTGTTCTTGTGATACTAATGATGAAAACAAAGTGACATATGGAGATATTATTGATATTGATAATGATCCATTCACCCATTCATTGTTCTTTATATCTTCTATCTTAGATTATGAGGTCTATGTGCTAGATCTTTCACACTTTGTGCATACCTCTCTCATTGATGGTTAGCAACCTAGTGTCTTCCTGGATGTTTTCTTAGGAAAGTCAAGTATTATGTGTGTCATACAACTTAACTTACGTGATATCATGTGATTCAGAATATCCTCCTTTGTTCTTTGCATCAATACTCAGCGCCTCCTTGATTATTTTGAACATCTCCTTCTTTCCTCCTTTCATACAAAGGATCCATTACCAATGTATTCACATGAGTCTATTGATATGCTTATATGATCTCCTTTGGATTATGATTTAGAAGCATGTTTGAAGGATGATACACAAATTATACCACCATCCATACCATATACCATACCTATGAATAATACTAATACTATACAAATCTCAAGTTCACCAGTTGATTCCTGATTGGTCTCTTATGCAGTGTTACTTATCTTACATGGTTTGAAGTCTTTCGTATATTTTAGTGGTTGTTTATACATGAAATTAGTCATATATGGAATGATAACAACATTTTTGGATCTTTTCTAAACACTTATGGTTTAGATCTCAAGTCCATCGATCATTCAAATTTTTACACCTATCAGTTTTCCCCAGTTGCTCATAATTTTCCTAGTCTAGCCCTATATCCTCATGGAGTCACTGAAGCCCTTGTCTTTTCTATACCATATGATAATGTTTCTAATATATAATATTTTTATAAGCCTCATATCATATCTGGGAAGGTGCTAAATCATATTGGAAGATTGACATGTGATTCACATCGCAATTTTACAGCTATTCAGGGAATTGAGTGTGTAATAAATTGTCTCAATTTTTGTACTCTTTGGGAATGAGTATGCACAGATCTGTTATCCATTTCAGATTATGTTTGTAGATCATATTTTTACAAAAAAAATAAGTATTTAGATAATGTTCCTACTTCATCAATTGATGGGATACAAGGAGTCTCTCCTCTTCCTTCTTGCAGGTTCTACACTCTAGTGCATGATCATGGAGTTCATGAATTCTTCAACAAGTATTTCATCTAGAAGCAATTAATTTAGCTTGTTCAAATGAATATAAAGATATGTCTAAGACATATTATTTCAAATTTTGTGCCTTGTCCTTTCTTAAGGGAGGATTTTTCCCATGTTGTTTTGCCTCTTTCCTCACTTTTCTAGACATAATAATTCATAAAGGGTGACAATAGCCTTGTTGCTAGGTCCTATATGCATCCATATTTTTGACATACCATCATAAATTTATACTTAAAGGGGGGTTTTGGAATATTATTAAACACACTCATAACTTAGGATAAAATATTTAATCATTATTTGATTAAATTCCTACCCACTAGCTAATTAGTTGGAGTCCACTTGCACCTTGAATTCAACACATGCCATCTATACCCCAGGAATTATTTATTTCTAATTATGGGTTGATCTTGACCACTTTATGGACATCCATAATTAGTAACTACACTTTCATGCAGATTCTGCCTTATTCTACTTTTATCCTTCTTTTATGTGGATAAGGTAAAGCTAGTTAACTAGGAAACTGGTATCTTTTGTTGCCAACCCATCCTCCATGAGTTTATCTCCATTATATAGTATTAGAATGTTTTTCCATCACTCTTGACAACTCACTTGTGCTTTTTCTAATTCCTGAGGTCCTTAACCGATTTGGGAAGTGTTGTAGCCACCTATGGGGGTTTATCATATTTGGTAAGTCTACCTTTCCGAGCTTTATGAGTTGTCTCCATACAAATAAATTTTTCCTATGAGGGATGTAATATTTATGTACACTATTATTCACCATTAATTAATGGAAGGATACACTGTAATATTCATATCTTTATTCATGTGATTCAGTCTCTTTTCTTCTCTATATTTTTCCGGTGTATGCTTGTGAGAATTATCTTAGTAGCAAGATCTATTTCTTGTGTTTATTATTAGCATTTTTTATCATAGCATTGGATATATTATTTCTACAGTGACAAAACACCTTATGAGCTATGGTTTGGTAGACCAACATGAATCAAGTACTTTAGAGTCTTTGGAAGTAAGTGCTACATAAAGAGAGATGATGATAATATCGGGAAATTTGACTTTGGAACAAATGAAGGATTTTTTCTTGGTTATCCATCTACCAAAAAGGAATACAAATTATACAATCTAAAATGACACAATATAATAGAAAGTTCAAGTGTAATTGTTGATAACACCAAACCAAGAAAAATTAAAGTTCAAGAAAATGAAGATGATGAAGAAACTGATGATGATGAGAAAGATGGAGATTCTCAAAAGGAGGATTTTTTATAGGAAGATAAAGATTAATATTCTCAAAATAAAGAGTTTATAAAAGAAGAAGAGGAATATGAAGGTTCTCCAAAGTAGGAGGCCTTAGAAAACAAGGAAGAAAGTGAAGATGCAGACTCTCTAACTCTTCCCTTCCACTAACTCTTACTCAAACACAAAAAAAATGCCATCCTTGGCTCTAGACAACTAGACCCACAAAACCAACAAAATCCAACCCTTATATAGAATGTGTTATTCTTATTTATAACTTCTATTATACCACACAGGGTCGACTACATACTGCTCATCAGTTACAGGTCGTGATCAGCTATCAGAACAGGCTATCATGGACTGACACAAGGCACTATCGGCCTGACTTAAAAAATAGTCCTTCATACGTGCATTGCCGCAGGCTTACGTCGTCTTTAACTTCCATGATATTCACTTGTCGCTTTCTAGTCATTATCGCTTGTACGCTTGGATTTCCTCCATCATGCACATCTTTATTCGTCTTGCACTTGTCCCTTTGTTTCCTTTGTGACCTTTCTTCCTTCCTGTTGCGTGCACAATGTACCTTCTTTTTCTTGCGCATGAGCTTCTTCCTTATCTCCTTTCCTAGCCCAACAACTAGTCACCGACAAGACCAAAAGAAGTGATGATCGCTTTACATATAGTATATATTCTCTTCAGAGATGTATCTTTCTTCCAGAACCATCTTTAATGGATAATGGGAATATGTATTTATGATAAATAACTCATACCGAGAGGCCCCTTCCTTTTAAAATTTGTGAAGTGTGTTTGGTTGCTAGAGCCTTAGCAAATAAAGTTATGTCTCTAATGCCCCAACCACCAAGGGATTTAGTAAGTGATATTATTTTCCAAGGAACCCATGGGAACGCAGGAGCATGTTCATTTCCACCCAAAAGAAAATTAATACAAAGCTTCCCAATCCTATTGAGAATGCATGCTGGAACATATGATAAGGAGATCTAAAAGACAGGGATAACTTCAATGATGGAGTTTATCATGACTAATCTACCCACACAAGAAATCCATTTTTTGCACCATGAATTAAGTCTTTTCTCTATTCCGAGAAATCATCTAATCATGGTGGTTCAAAAAGTTCCATAATGGCGGTTCCATAAAGTTCCATAATTTGGTCCCTACAAAGTGGTTTGAAAAGTTCAAGAAGTGGCATATGTATTGGAACATCTAGAAGGAAGTAAAATCCATAATGTATGTCATGTTGCATGTCTTACAAAGTTGATAGGGAAGCATATTTAAGTTCCAGAAACATTACCTCCCTTGGATGATGAAGGAAAAATCATTCTCATTCTAGAAAGAATAGTGAAGACAATGGGAATGAATCTAAGGAGCATAACTATAGAGGAATACTTGGTACAATGGAAGGATTTTCCTAGTGAGGAATCCACTTGGGAAGATGAAAGTATTTTGTAGCATCCAAACTTTGAATTGCTTGAGGACAAGCAATCTTGGGTGGGGAGGACTGTCAAGTCCCCATTCAAATAAGATTACTAGAAAACAATTTTCCACCAACCTACTAGTTCCCTAGGTTGAGGTGGAGGAATAAAATTTTGTAATGAGGGAGCTATGAGACCCAAAAGGACCTTGTTTTACCATATTAACATTAAATTGGGTCACATAAATAATAAATGTTAAGAAAATAAGGTGGCATTGGTTCATGGAGACACTTGGAGGCTTATGAAGTCCTTAGGTGGCTAGATTCCCCCACACACTTGGCATGAACTTCATCCAAATTTGAATCCATGGGGAATGTAACATTATTTTTGGGTGATGTGGTTTTAAATAGAATATATTGAGCCAATGAATTGGAATTAGTAAATTGGAGTAACTCCCATGGAAGAGGAAGAGACTAAGAAGACAATGTGTGCCACTTGAAAGGAGATTCCATGCATTCTATGACAAATATGACAAATTTAAACCTGATTTCATACCTATGTCAAATATGACATGACAGGTTGCTAACAATATCCACCAAGGGGGTGAATTTGGGATTTAGAGGAATCCATTCAAATTGGGGAATGAATTGGAGCATGAGGAAGATGATACATGTCATAGGAGTTACTAAACCGCTAATATGATTTGGAGGAAGACTATGGAGTGAAATTTGACCTTAGGAAGCTTCATGAAATTAATAAAATGATTTCATGAGGAAGGATAAAGGCCTTTGATCATTTGTTAATTTTCATGAGGAATGATAATGATTTCATGAGGAAGGATAATGATTTCATGAAGGAAAGATAATGACTCAAAACCAGTTAGTACTCCTATGGTCACGAGTTGTAAATTAAACAAGGATCATGACTCTTTGGAAGTAGATCATACCATGCATAGGTCAATGATTTTAGTTTGCTATATGTAATATATACAAGAGCATATTTGATGTAGTCAATAGGCCTGGTCGCCATATTCCAATCTGCCCCCAAAGAAACACATGTGGCAGTAATAAAATAATCCTTAGCTATCTAAAAGGAACTATGGAGTATGGTTTATGGTATCCAAAAGGAAATTACTTCACTCTAAAGGAACTTACTGTTGCATATCATGGGTAGGAGGTGTTTATGATAAAAAGAGAACCAATGGAGCATCATTTTACTTGGGAAATTGGTTGGTATCATGGCTAAGAAAAAATAAGTCCTTTATTTCACTCTCGACAATAGAAGCTGAATATATTGTTGTTGCATCATGTTGTACTCAAGTCATATGGATTAAAAAAACATTAGAATATCTACTTATGAAATAGGAGGACCCAATTGTGATACATTGCGACAACACGAGTGTTATAAAAATATCCAAAAATCCATTTATGCATTCCAAGATCAAGCACATTCCAATAAAATATCACTTTTTAAGAGAAAAAGTGTCACAAAATGCAATTAACTTGGAGTATGTTAATACAAAGGAACAAATTGCAGACATCTTTACTAAACCATTGTCTTGAGGGTCCTTTGTCTATCTCAGACAAAAGATTGGGGTTATCTCTCTCCCTTAGGATAAACTGGAAATTGTACCTTGTCACAAAAGGTGGATACAGTCGACAGGGGGAGAAATGATGACAGGGGGGATTTGGTATCCTTTGTCATTAATGTTAAAGAGGGAAAAATTTTGAGAATGGTTGTCATCAACGACAAAGAGAGAGATTGTTGAGTGTGTTTGTCATTGATTTAAAAGAAGTTCATTAATAACAAAGGAAAAATATAGGATTTCGGTGTAAATAGCTGAAATTCAAAAGTGTTAAAGGTTCATTTTGACCTGTTGTATTATGGTCAATTCTCTTGTCAACCATTTTAAGTCGAAGTTAACCATTTTCAATCGAAGTTGACCATTATCAGTCGAATTTGACCAATTGTCGACCAACCGAAGTCGACCATTATTATTCGAAGTTGATTACTTGTCATACATTATCAGTTGAATTCAGCCATTATCTATTGACCATTATCAGTTGAAGACAAATAATTGTTGACTAGTCGAAGTTGACCATTACAGTCGACCATTTTCAGTTGAGTAGTAGCAGGAGTCGGAAGAGTCCAATTCGATATCGAATCAAGAAGTCGAAAGCAGAGTTTGAAATTAGAATCGATAAGTCACAATCGACAGAATTTAGTTCAACATCGAAACTGATAGAGTCAAAGTCAAAACGATGGAATCAAAAATGTTGTAATACGCAGTGTATTCGTGAGGTTGATTCTCAACATCAGAATCAATTAGTCGGACCCATAATTGAAAATATCGACATATTGTAAATGAAAGAATAAAATAAGTTGGAAGGTAACATGGCTGAGTTGAGATTATGAAGTCGAATATTTCATAATCATATAGTAAATTTTTCAGGGTTAATAGAGAAGGTAATTCTAAATTAGTTTAATTTGTTAAGGGTCACGATGAAGAGTTGTGACTATTAGGCAAAGAGGCATGATTGAAGGCATATAAACAAAGCTCTATGAATTCAAATAATGTGTTTATGTAT
The DNA here is from genome assembly GCA_001517045.1 of Pseudotsuga menziesii. Lineage (NCBI taxonomy): Eukaryota > Viridiplantae > Streptophyta > Pinopsida > Pinales > Pinaceae > Pseudotsuga > Pseudotsuga menziesii. Next base: position 355,605 of record LPNX010294121.1, read on the forward strand.
GTTAAATAGAAAATATTAAAGTGTATAAAAAGAATAGAACACATAATTGTTTAAGGGAGGTTGGGAGGCGCAAGGGGGCATGCAAAAAAAAGCTTGTAGGGAGTCATATCTTCCTTCTAGTTGTTGTTGGTTAACAGGATTTCGGTGCATCCTTCAGTTGTAGCTAATAATCTTGGGTGTTGTAGCATCCTTCAGTTGTAGCTAAAAATATTTGGTGTTGTAGCATCCAACAAGTTGGTGCTTGCAAAATACTTGTAAATATAATTTTGCAGTAATAGAAAGTGTTTATGGTTTTCCCAATTGGGTTTCCACGATAAATTCATGTGCTATGTTTCTATTGTTGATTTTATTTTAAATAGTGATAACAAAATAAAGAAATATGTGTATATTGATTCACCCCCCCATCCCCCACACACTCTCAGTATTACTTGATTTTCCAACAGTCTTAGCCTTAAACTCCGCACTAGGAATCCATGATAGCATATTTACATCATTTACACAATTTTGATTAAATACATTCAAGTCAAAATTAGAAATATCACACTAAATGTAAAATATAAATTACCACTCATATAAAATAATAGATACATGTATTTGGATTAAATATTTAATAGATATATGTCTTTAGATTAAATATTTATCTAGAAGAAAGATAATAAGTTGCTTTGCTTTATAATAAAGAAGGTAATTAATAATTATGCCCTAAAGGTTGTAACTGAATTATTTAAAACTCGAAGGAATCTTCTCCCATCCAAACCCCACAATCTAAAATTGAAAATAAGCTATACCAATTTATGTCAACTTTACCTTCTAATAGATCCCAAATTCGACTGAGAAATAGTTTATGAGAGCTCATCCAACAACTTCCCTTTGCAACTCCACTTTCAAACTTAAACGCATCACTAACGCTACCCAAAGCTATCTAAACACGACCCATTCTACTTTATCTTGTATCAAAGGAGACCCCAATGATTAAAAATACTTAGCCAAACAATACCCACTGAATTTGGAAATACACACTAGTAATGCCATCTCGTATTTTTTTTCTTTTAATATAATGTCCTCACCTCGAATCTCTATACTAACAAAGATGAGCCATAAAAAGAAAATGGTTGAATAACTAATATGATATGAATTCAAGTGTAGAGTAAAGAATTTGAAATAAAAATTAGGATCGTGGGTGTGCTCAAAGAAGTGATTGGGCCACACAACCATCGACCCGTCGTCCTTCATTATCATATAAATAAGTATTCTTGCAACATAATATTCATATAGATTTCAAGTTAGCATAACCAGGAAATCATATGGTCCAATTAAAAAAATTTGCATCATAATTCCTAGCCATTCAGCACTAGTCAGGTCTTTGTTGAGTGTGATTGTCATTGATGTCAAAGAAGTTCAATAATAACAAAGGGAAAAGAGAGAATTTTGGGACAAATAGTTGAAAGTGTCCAAGTTTGGTGTCGACCTATTGTATTATGGTAGAGTCTCTTGTCGACCATTGTCAGTCGAATTCGACCATTATGATTCAAAATTGACCTATTGTCGACCAGTTGAAGTCGACCATTGTCAGTTGAAGTTGACTGCATGTTGACCATTTTCAGATGAAGTCAATGATTATCTATTGACCATTATAAGTTGAATTTGACCTATTGTCGACCATTCTAAATTGACCATTATGATTTGACCATTTTCAATTGATTTACAGTAGGAGTCAACCGAGTTTGGTTTGATATTGAATCAACAAGTCGGAATAATAGTTTGACATCATAATCAATATGTCACAATTGATAGAGTTCAGTTCGACATTAGAATTGACAAAGTCGAAGTCAAAACGATGGTATCATAAATGTTGGAATACATAGTGTATTCGTGAGGTTGATTCTCGACACCAGAATCAATAAGTTGGAATTAGAATTGAAAATATTGACATATTGTAAATCAAAGAATAAAATAATTCAGAAGGTAACATGTCTAAGTCGATATTATGAAGTCGAATATTTCATAATCATAAGGTGAAATCCGTAGGGTTAATAGAGAAGGTAATTCTAAATTAGTTTAATTTGTTAAGGGTCAGAATGAAGAGTTGTGACTATTAGATAAAGATGAATGATTGAGGGTATATAAAAAAGGCTCTAGTCATTCAAATAGTGTGTCTCTGTAAGTTAAATAGAAAATATTAAAGTGTACATAAAACATAGAACACAATTATTTAAGGGAGGTTGGGAGCTGCAAGGGAAGGTAACAAAAATATTTGAGGGAGTCGTAGCTTCATTGTAGTTGTTGCTGGTAAATAGGGTGTCATTGCATCCTTTAGTTATAGTTGAGAATATCGGGTGTTGTAGAATCCTTTAGTTTTAGATGAAAATATTGGGTGTTGTAGCATACAATAAGTTGGTGCTTACAAAATACTTGTAAATATAATTTTGCAGTAATAGAAAGTGTGTAGTTTTCCCAATTGGGTTTCCACAATAATTTCACATGTTCTATTTCTTTTGTTGATTTTATTTTAAAGAGTGATCAAAATTAAAGAAATATATGAATACAGATTCACCCCCCCCTCTCAATGTCACTTGATTTTCCAACAATTGGTATCAGAATGGGTCTCTTCACTAAATTTTAATTGCTTGAAGAGAGATCATTTATCACCATGGATCAACAAGGAAAGATGACCTCCAAGGTTCCATTATTTAATGGTGAGGATTATGTGTTCTGGAGTGTTAGGATGAGTAGTCATTTAATGTTTATTGGACTTGAATTTTGGTTATCTATAGAAATAGGGTATATATATCCAAAATATCCTCCCACATATCTTGAAGGAATAAAATGATTTGGGTACAATGAAAAAGTTGTTAATTCAATCTTGCTTGGATTAAACAGAACAATTTTTTCCAAGGTAATGCACTACAATACAATAAAGGAGATTTGAGACAAGTTGCAGACCATCTATGAAGGAGATACCAAGGTAAAATGGTCCAAACCACACACATTTAAAGTTCAATTTGAAATTCTAAACATGAAGGAAGAAGAGAAAATATCGAAATAATTTGAGATAATAGAGGAAATTGTTAATGCAATTCAAGGGCTAGGAGCTGATCTGGAAGAAATTGAAATTGTTGAAAAAGTATTAGGATCACTTCCAATGATTTACAATCCTAATATTTCCACCCTAGAAGATAGAGAAAATCTTGACAATCTTACCATAGATGAACTATATGGGATCCCCATAGCTTATGAGATGAGGATTGTACAAGATAAATCTAAAAAGAAGGAAGCAACTTTCAAGGCATCTAGAGTATCCAGGAAATCCAGAACAAAAATTCAATCAGAATACTCTGATGATGAAGAAGCACTTCTTGTTAAAAATCTTAAGAATGATACAGGTAAGTCCAAAGGGAAATTACGCTTAAAATGCTTCAACCATGGGGGAGTTGGTCACTTTTCTTCTAGATGCCATTATCCCAAACATGGATACAATGATGAGATCCCTGAAAAATTCAAGAGGAACAAATGGGAAGATAGGAAGAAAAAAAAAGAATACCTTTTACTGCATGGATGATAGCTTGTTAGATGAGTCTAGTGAAGATGAAGAGGCAAAAGTTATATTCATGGGAATAGAGAGTGAAAGCCATGAAGAAGAATCAAAATGAGTGGTAGACCTTGAAGTAGAACTTATAAGTGATCTTGAATAATTTAGGAAGTATAAAAGGATGTACAAACAATTAAAAACCAAAGATACGTAGGTTGAAAAGAAAAACAATGATACAGAAAGAATCATTGCTGAATTAAAAAATCAGCTTCAAAAAGCTAAAAAGGTTGAAAACCGCCTAGAACAATAGCTCAAGAAAAGAGAGCAAGAATTAGAGAAATATGAGGCTGAATTAGTCTTACTTCAAAAAAAAGGATTGATGAAGAATCCTTTCAATCAAAATTTGCCAGCATCTCAAAATATCTAGATGACATCCTAAGTTGTCGAAGATCATCCAGTAAAAAATCAAGATTGGGTTATGACAAAGGAATAAAGTCAAAACAATCCTCTCCCACTATACAAGATGGAAACAACAAGAGTTATGTTGATGTACTCAAAGGCTCAGTTAAAAAGGGAGATAGTAAAAAATATGATTCGTTTCAAAATGAAAGAAGGACAAATAAAATACCAAGAAGATGAGTTAAAAATAGAAATTTGCAACTCTTCTTGGGTAATTGCTATGTTTGTAACAATTTTGGGCATAAAGCATTTGATTGTAGGATGAAGCAAAAATATAATAAAAAATCTACCTACAAAGAAGACAATTCCAGCTATCCTCCAAAAGGAAGAAGTCAGAATTTATTTGCACCGCTATAGAGGTATGGCAAAGAATGCTACAAATGCAGTAACTTGGGGCATATAGCTAAAAATTGTAAACTATTAATTCCTATTAAAAGGAGAACCACAACTAGAAACAAGGAGCAAAGAAAGGCTTGGAAAAAATTATAAGATGTAAAAGAAAAAAACATTTAATAAATATATGTGCCATAGAAAAGAAAAATTTATGGCATATGGACAGTGGATGTACAAAGCACATGATAGGAGATTCAAGCAAGTTCATCAACCTAAAATGAGATCAAAAGGGAAAAGTCAATTTTGGAGATAATCTATTGTCTAAAATAATCAGGAAAGGTACAATGGCCCTTGGAAATAAGGTTAAAGAAAAAAAAAATTGTTAGTAGAGAACTTAAAACCTAATCTCCTAAGTGTGAGTCAAACTTGTGATCAAGGGCACATTTGCATATTTGACTCCAAGAAGTGTGAAATCAGAAAGAAACAAACATGAAAACTTCTTGGAACTACTGTGAGAACTTAAAGCAATGTATACATCCTAGAAAATGAAGAACAAAGTTACATGAGTCAAAATGATGAAAGCAAGTTGTGGCATAAAAGGACAAGGCACTTAAAATTTGATAATCTTGTAAAATTAAGTAAGAAGGGAGTTGTAAGAAACTTAACAAAGATCATAAAATATCCTAGCTGTGTTTGTAGATAATGTCTTCATGGGAAACAAACAAAAGAAAGTTTCAATATCAGATAGCATACAACATCACAGCCATTATAAATAATTCACACTGCCGTCTGTGGTCCCATGAAGACTAAAATCATGCAAGGTGAGAGTTACTTCATGTTATTCATTGATGATCATACAAGGATGACTTTGGTGGCATTTATGAAAGAAAAAATAAAATCCTTTATGAATTTTAAATCCTTTAAAGCACTAGTTGAAAAAGAAGCAAATGTCAAAATTAAATGCTTAAGGTCAGACAATGGTGGAGAGATTACTGCAAATGAATTCAATGAGTATTGCAAAACTCATGGTATCAAAAGGAAGTTTTCATCCCCAAAAACTCCTCATCAAAATGGAGTAGTTGAGAGAAAGAACATGATAGTTCAAGAAGCGTCCAGAACCATGCTTAATGAAGTTAAAATTCCATACAACTATTGGAGAGAAGAAATATACATGGTCGCTTATATATAAAATAGAGGAAAACTCGAAGTAAATAGTGACAAAACACCTTATGAGCTATGGTTTGGTAGGCCAACATCAGTCGAGTAATTTAGAATCTTTGGAAGTAAGTGCTACATAAAGAGATGTAAAGACACAAGCCTATAAATAAATGTAGAATTGCAAGTGTTGAGTCTTCGACTTGGACTTCTTCGGCTTCTTCTTATTTTGGAGAATGACAAATTTTTGGATCTATGTATGTGATTGAAGAATTTTTTTGAGAACTTGTGTTTTGTTGCGAAGAGTAATATGACATGACAGATATTAAGCAAAACCATTGTGTCTTTTACTGTCTTTCTTTTTTCCTGTTTTCTACGATCCAAATGTGAATACGATGTGTATCTATGAATGATGCAATGTATCTCTGCTAGGAATGATGATATACTGCTAGATCTATTTATGCATTGATGTTTTGTTGCGATTCAACAATGTTAATGTGATCTATTGAATGATGACATGATTTTGTTAATGCATAATCTGAATAATTAGATCTATTTAATAATGCTGCGTTGAATTAATAAGACGTAAATGCATAGTCCTCCTTCATACCATGGAAACTTGGTTTTGACAGCTCTCCCTCGATCATCTTGAGTGAGACATCATCTTCTCTGCAGGTGTTTTCGGACAGGGTAAAACCTATATGGGCTGGTGCTCAGGGAGATCGTAGTGGTTTGGGTGTCGACCGAGAGTGAACCCATGCCGATGGGTTTTGTGTCAAAAAATGGTTATGTTGTCGGGACATGAACCTGGGTCTCTCGAGTGAGAGCCGAGTATTAGACAGAAGCTGAGGGTTATCTCTTTTTCTTAGGATAAATGAGAAATTGTACCTTATCACAAAAGGTGGATACAATCGACGGGGGGAGAAATGATGGCAGGGGGAGATTTGAGATCCTTTGTAATTAATGTCAAAGGGGAGAAATTTGGAGAATGGTTGTCATCAATGGAAAATGGGGAGATTGTTGAGTGTGATTGTCATTGATGTCAAAGAAGTTCATTAATAACAAAGGAAAAAGATAGCATTTCAGAAAGTCGAAAGTATCGAAGGTTGGTGTCGACATGTTGTATTATGGTCAAGTCTCTTGTCGACCATTGTCAGTCAAAGCCAACCATTGTCAGTCGAAATTGACCTATTGTCGACCAGTCGAAGTTGATTGCTTGTCGACCATTGCCAGTCAAAGTCAACCATTATCTATCAACCATTAGCTGAAAATATTGGGTGCTGTAGCGTCCAACAAGTTGGTGCTTGCAAAATACTTGTAAATATAATTTTCTAGTAATAGAAAGTGTTTGTGGTTTTCCCAATTGGGTTTCCATGATAAGTTCATGCATTCTGTTTCTATTGTTGATTTTATTTTAAATAGTGATAAAAGTTAAAGAATTATCTGAATACGGATTAACCCCCCGCCACCGCCCCCTCTTTGTATTACTTAATTTTCCAATAGTATTAGCCTTGAACTCCTCACCAGGAATCCATGCTAGCATATTTACATCATTTACACAATTTTGATTAAATTCATTCAAGTCAAAATTAGAAATATCAAACTTCTATATCAAATCAATTATATAAAATAACTAAATCAAATTAAAATGTATTTTATGAAAACAAAAAAAAACTATAATAAATATAAAATATAAATTACCACTCATATAAAATAATAGATATATATCTTTAAATTAAATATTTAATAAATACATATTTCTAGATTAAATATTTATCTACAAGAAAGATAATAACTTGCTTTACTTTATAATGAAAAAAGTAATTATGCTCTAACAATTCTAATTCAATTTTTTTAACATAACTTTCTCCCAACCAAGCCCCTCAATCTAAACCAAACCCCTTGAAAATAAACTATACTAACTCTGTCAACTTTTACCTTCTAATAGAGCCCAAAGTCGATTAAGGAATAGTTTATGAGAGCTCGTCCAACAACCTCCCTTCGCAATTCCACTTTCAAACTTAAACGCATCACCAACGTTATCTGAACACGGCCCATTTTGCTTCAGCTTGTCTCAAAAGAGACCCCAACGATTAAAAATACTTACCCAAAACAATACCCACTGAATCTGGCAATACACACTAGCTGTAATGCCATCTCGTATCTTTTTTAGTGATAGTGTCCTCACCTCGAATCACTGCGCTAACAAAGACTAGAGGAGCCATAAAAAGCAAACGGTTGAATAACTAATATGATATGAATTCAACTGCAGAGAGAAGAATTCCAATTAAAAATTATGATCGTCGGTGTGCTCAGAGAAGTGATTGGGCCACACAACCGCCGACCTGCCGTCCTTCATTATCATATAAATAAATAAAACTCCATAGCTATTCCTTTAATTATAATTATCATAGTTATTCCTTCATTATAATAATAATAATTATCATAACTATTCCTTCATTATAATAATAATTATCATAGCTATTCCTTCATTATCACATAAAAATAAAACTACATAACCTTATCGTCCTTTGCTGTGTTAGTGTTGACGTCCATTAACAAATAATATAATGGATGGACTCTCGTTTGAATTTATTAAACAGCCTAATTGGCCCACTGGTTTTTGGCCCTCGAATTAAATTACAGATATAAATATGGCCTGCCTACATATGTTTACCTTTTAAGAATTTAAAACAAAAATTCCCTACTCTTCGGCCTGGTGCGAGCAGATAGGCCTGTGGTGCGAGGACAATTTTGGTCAAATCATAAAGTTCCTACCTTTTAACAATATGCGAATGTTTTTATTTAATTGTCGTTATGCCTGGTGCGAGCAGATAAGCCTGTGGTGCGACGACAATTTTGGTCAAATCATAAGGGTCCTACCTTTTAACAATATGCGAATGTTTTTATTTAATTGTCGTTCTGTAAGTACAATAAATTATTGCATCTTTAATGGATCCCATGTTAATCCCGTCGTCGTCATTGCAATATAAATTGGTACAATATTGAATTGTATTTAACCTAAAATTATAAAAAAAAATTGAAATCAAATTCCAATTTTAAATCATTTGAAACATTTCTATTGAATAATAAATAGTATTGATTCTCACACCACCTTGTTTTATTTGAAAGTTCTCATAATTATACAATTAAGGCAATGGTATTTGTATTTAAATTAAAGTTAATAAATGTATTCAAATTAATATATAACTAATTGAGTACAATGAATATAATCAAAATGGGCATATATGTTTCTTTTTACATCTCTTAAATTTGTCCTGTAGGGAGTAGTCAAAACATATTAAGAAACTAATAGATATAGAGAAAATATGCATAATGGATACCAACTAAAGGAAACAGTTCATATCAGAACTCTTCCAAGTTTGGTAAAAGTGCCATGATGTTTCTCCCATTTCTCCATAGATCTAGTGGGGAGAAGAAGTCATTGTTTGGATAATGGGTTTTCCTAAGAATTGCATTCTTGAAAACTATGCATGTATGATATCCAAAGAAAAAGTGAACTAATCCTTTTGATGTCCTTGTACAGTGGAAGCAAGAAGATGTTCCATGGAGGCTTGTCAAGCTTAAGACAATTGATAACGAGTTTAGAGTCAACAAAGATATGGATTTGTTGGATCCCAAGAGAATGACAAAGATTCAATATGAATTTATCAATTGCAAATTTAGTGTGGTTGTTCATGACTTCTTTGATACCTGTAGCAAAAGAGAGGCAATGCGAATCATATGAATATATAATCCCACTTGCACACCCAGTCCTTGGTCTACTTTGTGAGGTGCCGTCCACAAATGCCTAAGGAATTGAGTAATCTATATCAACAACCGGGATATTTTGTGGAGGATTGTTAGGTGCACTATGAGGGAAGCATTTGAAAATGGCAAGGCACTTCCCTGCTTAAACCCGAGGAGGAATAATGACATCTTCAAATATGGTATTATTTGTGGTAAGCCATGCACATCGAATGAGTGAAAAATGGTGTTATTAACCCATGATTGTCAAGCTTCAAGTATACCAATGCCACTCCATACGAAAGGAACGCCAATAAGTAAGGCGATATGGTGCCACATTTACAACATGTATGGGTAGGTTAAAAACAAATGTACAATATCTTTAGCAACCACTACACATAGGGATCGCTTACTAGGACCAATCCTGAATCTGTGAATCAAAACATCCCAAACCAAGACCTTTCCCTCTAGGATAAGCCTAAATAATATCTTGATCTTGTATGGGCGATTAAGGTGAAAAATACTTCTGCACCACAAATCGGTTGGTCGAATGTATTCTGCCTCTTTGAGAACCATATATCCCAGATTGGGAGCAAAAAACCCCCCTTTTGCATTCTTCACGCATAACAAGCCTATCATCCGTATAACTAAGATAAACATTGTTGTCAGCAAGTGACTGTAAGTATCTGACCCAAATGCGACTCTCAAGGTCATTTAGATCTAGTTCATCCATAGAGAGCCAAGATTGTTTGAGAATGTTAATGCCATTCTTTTTTATCTTGTGAAGGAAGAAAATTCCATGATTAATGAGGGAGTCAATCATTTCATCTGGAAATCACATGAAATCAGAGCAACCATTCCATGGGTCTTGGCCAAGCCAGACACTTTTTCCATTTCCAACATTCCACGATAACATTTCACCGACAAGACCAAAATAATTGATGATCGCTTTCAATATAGTAGATATGTTCTTCAAAGACTTATCGTTATGCTAGAACCACTCTTCAATGGATAATGGGAAGATGAATTTCTAATAAATAACTCAGACCTAGAGGCCCCTGCCTTTATAAAATTTCCAAGTCCGTTTGGTTGCTAGAGCCTTGGAAAAGAAAGGTAGGTCTTTGATTCCCCAACCACCAAGGGATTTAGGACGTGATAGTATTTTCCAGGAACCCATGGGAATGCAAGAGCATGTTCATTTCCATGCCAAAGAAAATTAATCCAAAGCTTCTTGATCCTATTGAGAATGTCTATTGGAACATATGATAAGGATATCTAAAAGACATGGATAACTTCAATGCTGGAGTTGATCATGACCAATCTACTCGCACAAGAAATCCATTTTTTGCACCATGAGTTAAGTCTCTTCTCTATCCGAGAAATCATCCAATCCCATACCTTATAAATGCAGTCATTTGGCTTAATATTGAATCCTAGGTACTTGAGTCCAATAGAGATGTTAACAACGGAGAAGCCAAATTTATCTGTGTTCTATATAAACTCCTAAGGGTCTGTATTCATGAATGAAATGAAGGATTTCAATGCATTAAAGACCATGCCAATAGTAGTGGAGAACACTCTCAGAAACGATTTAAGTAGAAGAGCATCCCTGCGAGAATCATCAATTCAAAACAACATGTCATCAATGAAAAGTAAGTGGGGCACAATTACATTACTACCGAAACAAAATCATTTATAAGCTCTCGAGGTAACAAATTTGTTGATTATTTTGCTAAGACCATCCACCATTAGTATAAATCCGAGTGGAGCGAGTGAACAACCTTGGTGAAGTCCCCATATAGGTTTTAAGAATTGAGCAACTGATCCATTAATAAGAATAGAGAAGGAGACCGAATGAATGGTAGTAAGTATCCAATTAATCATGGATAGCTCAAAACCAATATGCACTAAGATTAGTATGAAACGAGTCTAGTTGAAACGATCATATTCCTTTGATAGGTCTACTTTGATGATGATTGCAAGAATATTATTTGTTTTGGATGAATGTAAGATCTCTTGCACAATAGCAATGGGGTCCTGTATTTGTATTTTCGCCAAGAAAGCAAATTGTTGACTGTAGATATTTTCAAATAGTATACTCTTAACCTTGTTTTCAATAACCCTTACAATGACCTTGTATACAATGTTGCAAAGTAAAATGGGCCAATAATATTGAATATTGGTGGCTCTATCCTTCTTCAGAAATAGAGAAAGATGGTGTTTTTGAAAAATCCAAGACTCCTACCCTTGACTCTATATTATGAAGGTCATTTTCTAATATTTCCATGGGCCCCAGGTAGAATTCAATGGGGAAACCATCAGTACTAGGAGTTTTATCAAATTTCATTGAGTGGATAACATCTTTCATTTCACCCATTGTAACATGTTCTTTCAAGGAATATTTTTGATCGTTTGTGACAAATGAGGGATAAAAATCTATAAGGTCCAACTTATCACTTGAAGTAGTAGTGATGTCCGCTTTGAATTCCATCGAGAAGTGTTTTGTACTAACAACGACAAGTTCTTCAAAACTAGATAATATTTGACCATCACCATTATCCAATTGCCAAATAGTATTGATGCTATTTCAGTTCCTGTAAAAATTGTGAAAATATTTGGTGTTACCGTCACCATGTTTGAGCCATATGGCTCATATTTTGAGCCTAATGCCAGCCTCCTTTTCATCAAGAATCTTATTCCTTTTCCTTTCGTTATCTATATAATATTCCTTCTTTTCAAAGTTGTGAAAATGATTTGGGTGATTAGTTGAGAAAAAGGACAGACTATCTTCAATGATGGTTAGTTCATCCACCATTGACCTGTGGTGTTCGTGATCGAATTTCATGGATTCCATACTGAACTTTTTGAGATTACTGGATATTTGTACAATTGCTAAGGATGAGCTGCTAGGATCATATGGGGCCCAAATGTGCCTGATCATATGTGTATAAGATTCATGTTGAAGCCAAGAAGAATTGAACTTGAATGGAGTAGGAGGTTTCACAAGAATAGGGCCGAATTCCATGAATATGGGATGATGATCAGATAATCCTCCCTCTCCAATCCCTTAATGAATGCAAGGGTCCAACCTTAGGGATCTTTCATTTATTAGAAACCTGTAAAGTTGTTTTTCTACACTTTCGAATCCAATTCTCTTATTTCTCTAAGTGGGCTTAAGATCTATAGGGGGAATATCATAAATACCTTCAACTTCCAAAATATTGACAAAGATCTATGGGAATGGATCTTTTATGGCGTTTTGAACCCATGTTTTTTCTTTCTCGAGTGAAAAGTTAACATCAGCACCTAGAATGAATCTCTCAGCTCTGTGCGGACCAAAACTAAGTAATTTGTGCCAGTAAGCTTGTTAAATTTGTGAAACATTGATTTACAGGAAAATATGAAAGTTGTAGGAAGGGAATTATGTAGTGGAATAATCAAAGAGTATGTACATTGAACATGAAATTCATGCCACAAATTTTAGATAAATCGGATAAGAATTGATCAGTTGATCACAACATTAATATTCATTCATTAATCGATAATGTAATGATTTTACAATACATAGGATTCGAATTCCATGGATATGATTCAAATCTACCAACTCAGACTGACTAACTAGCTAACTCAGTGTGTCTAAATCATTGCTGGAGTTTCACTAGTCTAACTCCACATGTCTAAATCAGTCTTCAATCAGTTAATTGATGAGGTAGGTGGGAAAATGTGCCACTCACCCTTCATGCATGCATAACTTCTGCAAGGCTAGATGAAAGTAATCTAATTAATTGTAACTACAGGTTGACTCGGCATAACTTCTTACCAACCACAAACAACTAATGGAGGCTGTTGGTGACACTCATAGTGGGATCCTATAATGCATGGATTGGAACCGGTGGAACCAATGGCACCAATGGAACCCGTGGTACTAATGGCATCGATGGCACCAATGGCAGCGATGGCACCATTGGAACTAATGGCACCAGTGGAACCAATATTCATGGTGGCACAAAAATTATAGTAAGGTGATAAATGGACTCATAAGTTAGGAAATAATAATAAATAGACTATACTAGACAAAGTCCAAGATTATTAATCCTAACACCCGCCCCCCTTAATCCTAACTATGGACAACTTGGGACATGGAAATGAGGAAAAAGTCACCCATACAATCTAAATGACAAAATAAAATTCTTAATAAAATAAAGAAAATGGGGAAAACCTCATGGGAATCCCCCCCCCCCTCCTCAAAATAAGCAGAAATCGGGAAACAAGCTATACTTAAGAGAAATTTTTTCTCTTTGGGTAAAAACTTGCAAATATTTTGTTGTAAGCTGCAACACTGTGCAACAATAATGCAATATATTGGTTCTTATGTGCAACAACATCCTGAAATGGTGCATGTGAACCTCTCAATTTTCTTCTAATCTGATGAATGTTTCTTGTGTTTATTCTTTCTAGAGGAGGATGGGAATGATCAATTTTGTTCTTATGTGGGCCAAATTTTTGATCATTCACTATCATCAAGTACCATTTTCCTAGAATTTTGTTGCACCACTCTATATATGGAAAAGTTTTGTAAGAGAGTGAAACATGCTCATTCACTACAACAAATCCTAGAATTAGCGTCCCATTTAGCGTCCCTTTTTAGTGTAATTTGTTTACATCTGAGTGGTCAGACTAGACGTGTAACATCCCCTCAGAACGCGACCGAAAAACGTGAAGTGTAAGTAAAAGGTATTGTAAGTATGAAAAATAACTGATCAAAATTATAGATGAAATTTAATAATGCTAGGAGACTGAAAGCGTGTGCGACTAAAAAAACGATATTGGGGACGAATCCACTAGGGGAGGGATGAATGGCTAGGAATCCGTGTCATCTTAAGTGTCATGGACACTAGAGTTTCTCCCTTGGTTTATTAAAATCTTAAGCATCTTCCTAATCTAACGTTAATAGCTAAAAATCCGCAAGGTTTTAATAGACTCATAAGGTCTAGTTAACAATATAATCAAAATATTATTATTTCAATGATATTGCTATAAATGTTTGATTTTGCTTCGATAAAAATGTTGTGNNGAAAACAGGAACGTGGACCAACGGTTCTGCCATATGTCCTCTTGGGAAGAAAGGTTACTTTGCTTAAAAAGGGAGAAACTGAGAAGGATTGGGGGGAAAACCTTATGCTGGAGGAAAGTTGAAATCGAGGAGGCGGCGGTTTCGAATGAGGAACGGCACGAGCGATTCCTTGAGCATCTAATACCAGTTGAGGAGAGGAGGATGAATAGCGTTCGAACCTTTCAGCTCTTGAATTCGTTAGGAGATCCTGGTAATACTTTAGCATTAGTTCTGAAATGGTTACATTGCCAAATATTTTAGTATGAATCGGAATCTGCAATAGCCTTTGATTTCATTATTTATAGATATGAAAATGATCTTCTTTTTTTTCCTGTGGTTTCATTAATTTCTTTAAATCCGGAGATGTAATCTTTTTGGCTTGCGTTTCCTTTATATATATAATATGATCTGGAAGTGAACTCCTTTGTGCCTACAATTTGTCTTACTTTCTTTAGATCTGGAGAAGCGATCTCCTTTGACTGTGTTCCCTTTGTATATAATCTGATCTAGAAGTGATCTTTTGCGTGCGTTCGGTTTTGCCTTGTTTTTAAATATGGAAAATGGATCAATCATTTCCATACCTGCCATCTCCTTTCCTTGTAACGGTGATAGTATTGTTTTATGCCTATGTTCTTTACAGATCTCGAATGAATACTTCATTCCTGAGTTAAAAATCCATCTCTGCATTTTAATAATAGCCCGAGTCTTTGTGATCGATGCGGAATCGATTAGTTTGAAGTTGATCTTAAACTTCTCTAAAATTGATTTATTTTTTTTAATCTATCAACAACCACCGATGAAGACTCTTTGTTTAACCACACAATCTTAACAGTGTTTGTAAATCCGAGCATTGTTTAAACAGACTATCAATCCGTTGATATATTTATGTTTTCCCTACCTTTAGCCACTTTGCATGGTTGGAATAAACATGGGAATGGTCAACGATTCAAAGGTTTATGGGTTAGCCTGAAATGTTTTTATATTCTGTAAATTACTACATTAAAATAGTTGACCATATTATGCAACGGTTTGTGGGTTAGTTTGAATTTCTATTATATTGTGTAAAATATTACATATCCATAAGGATGCGACTCATAAGAATGGAAGATTATATTTATTAATTCTTTTTGAAGTTAAAAAAAAAGAAAAAGAAAAAATGCATAGGTCTAACCCTTCAAATTAGCCACCCTATTTGAACCACTTTTGTGACATATTTAACTATGTTAAATGTTAAATCCATGAATGAATTTGTTTTGAAATAAACTGTTTTGTGGAAGGGAAATTTATGAATTTGTTTTGAAATAAAGTTTTTTTTTGAAAAGGGAAATTTATGAATTTGTTTGAAATAAAGTGTTTTGTGAAAAGGGAAAATTATGAATTTCTTTATGAAGGTGTAGAGTATATAAATAGAAATGTGGACATAAAATTGAGGATAGGGATAAAATAAATTCATACATAATTTACATTTTGGCTACTAAGAGAATGTCTATTGGGTGGTTACAATGTAGTGTACATTAAAAGAGTGTATACATTTAATTATATTTGTAATGGTAAAGTTTGATATGAATTATTATAATGTTTAAAAGGTTGCATAAGCAATGTAATAGATAAGTGTTGTTATGTACATTTTTGTTAATGATAAAACATTACAAGGGTTTAGTCATAAGTAATGGTTAGAATTGTCATAACTACAAAGGGTACAAGGTCTCGTAAACTTAAGCAAGGTAATCCAGGTGGATATCTTCACCTGAACTTGGGTAGTTTTTGCTCATGACCTTGAACCTTAGTGGATTCGTCACCCAGCTCGGGGGTGGCTTTAGACGGTAAAACATACGTCGAATGAAGCCTACGGTTGGGTGGAAAGTCGTGGATACGCTTTCAGTCGCCTAGGCTTAAGTAACATTAAAGAAGTACCGGTGGTGTTAAAATTGGTTATAGAAAATTATTATGCAGTTTTCATGTTTTATAGCACTAATACGTATATTGAGTGTTGGTTGCAGAACTATGGCTCGTTGATTGCAAGTTATTTGAAGACTCTAGAAAGACAGTATAAGTTTTCTATTTATAAAGCATTATTTCTTTAATAGTTAAACTTGGTTAGATGAAGTTAATTATCTGGTTTTACTAATTATGCTGAGATTGCAGGATTTCTAGGGTGGGTGCATAAACTATGTCCTGAGGTGCTGAATGACGTCGAGATATCTCTTGAGAGACACCGAGACGCATGCATAGTACCTTGTTATGATGGAGGCCAGAGTCGCTTAAAAGGAAAGGTTTAATGTGAAATAGCTATCCCATTTGAGGGATATCCTAGCGTCTTGTATAAAGGTTGTGCTCCATTATAAGATATTTATGTATTAAAGTGATTTGATAAACCTTAATGTAAAAGGATGATATAGTTTGATAGTAAACAATTTTCTTGTTAGCATGATCAAATGTATATAATGTAA
>LPNX010294143.1:11675-64684 GCA_001517045.1 Pseudotsuga menziesii
CAAATTGTAGGTTGGTGATTTAGAGAGAGAGAAATATAAAGAGGGAGATTTGGGGTTGGGTTTATATATAGAGAGAGACAATGGAGGCTAGGGATTTAGAGAGAGAGAGAGAGAGTGGGTAAGGGGTTTAGAGAAACATGAGAGAGATATATTGGGGATTAGGGGCTCAAAGAGAGAGATTAGTGGATAGGGTTTTAGAGAGAGAGGGATAGACTAGAGGTTAAGGGTTTAGAAGGAGAGAGATTAGAAATGTTATGGATTAGGTGTTTAAAGATACAAAATATAAATAGAGGGACTAGGGTTAGGGGCTTAGAGAGAGAGAGAGAGAGAGAGATATCCATGTTTATGGATTTAGAGAGAGGAAGAGAGAAAGATATAGAAAGAATGGGAGTTAGTGGTTTTGAGAGAGAGAGAAGGATTGATATAAGTTGTTAGGTGTTTAGAGAGAGATAGATGAAGACAAATGGGGTGTTAAGGATTTAGATAGATAGATAGATAGATAGATAGAGAGAGAGAGAGAGAGAGAGAGGGTTAGGTATTTATATGCATAGATGGATGGATATTATATATATATATATATATATAGAGAGAGAGAGAGAGAGAGAGAGAGAGAGGGTTATGGGATTAGAGAAAGAGGAGGGAGGGAGATTGGGGATTTAGGGACCTGAGAGAGAGATTAGTTGATAGGGTTTTAGAGAGAGTGGGAGAGATTGGAGATTAATGGTTTAGAAGAGAGATTAGGGAAATTACAGATTAGGTGTTTAAAGAGACATAAATATAAAGAGAGAGATTGGGGTTGGGGGTTTAAACAGAAAGCTAGAGCGATTGGGGGTTATGGATTTAGAGAGAAAGAGATAAGTAGCTCCATGCTTAGAGAGAGAGAGAGAGATAAGTGGTTAGGAGTTTAGAGAGAGATCAGGGGTTACAATTTTAGAGGGATATAGATCTTTTGGTTGAGGGGTTGAGAGAGAGATACATTGGGAGATAGTTGTTTAGAGAGAGAGAGAGAGAGAGAGAGAGAGAGAGAGAGGTTGGGATTAGAGATTATGAGTTAGGGGATTTAAGAGAGAGATATTATGGGTTAGTGGATTATTTATATATAGATAAAGAGAGAGAGAGAGAGAGAGAGATATTGGGGGTCAGGGTTAGGGTTTTAGAGAAAGAGGAGGGAGAGAGATTGGGGATTAGGGGCTCAAAGAGAGAAATTAGTGGATAGGGTTTTAGAGAGAGATAGGGATAGATTTGAGGTTAAGGGTTTAGAAGGAGAGAGATTACAAATATTATGGATTGGGTGTTTAGAGAGACATAATATCAAGAGAGAGATTGGGGTTAGGGGCTTAGAGAGAGAGAGACCCATGGTTATGGATTTAGAGACAGTAAGAGAGAGATATATATAGATAGAATGGGGGTTTGTGGTTTGGAGAGAGAGAGAGAGAAGGATTGATATAAGGTGTTATGTGTTTAGAGAGAGATAGAGGAGAGATATTAGGGGTTAGGAATTTAGATAGATAAAGAAAGAGAGCGAGAGGGTTAGGGGTTTATATACATAGATGTATTGATATATATATATATATATATAATAAGCTTATCTTTTTCTATCTCCATAAAACTCTATACCCGTAATCTCTCTCTCTCTCTCTCACTAGACCCTAACCCACAAGAAATTTTTAATAGTTATTCCAAATCTTATAATATTTAACATCATAAAAACACAACCATAAGAAAAAGGATCACTAAAATATAGAGAAGCACAACCAAACAAAAGAACACAAATATTTATCCTGGGAACCCCTAATGGGGAAGAAAACCCAGCAAAACTTCCTCTGTATAAGATGTATCAAAAGTACAAACAAGACCCTAGACAGGTGTTCCTTCTTAGATCATATATATATATATATCCTATGCACTATACACAAGTGAGTTTGTTTTCAAATGAGGAACACAACTCTTCTATTTATACTCTTTTTGTCACTTGACTTTTAACTTAACAAGTTATACCCACCTAACTGACTGGGCTGACTTCATCTGGGAAGACTTGAAACAATATTATATTATATTCATTAGGGTACTGTTGACCTGACTTGCAATGGAGGCTTTACCTCATGACTCTATGATGACCAAATACAATAGTAACATCCCAATGGAGGAATAATGCATCTCCCTTGTGGTACATCTATAAAATACATTTAGAACATCCTTTAAAGTTTTTCAACAAAATACAAAGAGATAGAAGATACATTGAAGGTTATGGTTTTAGAGAGAGATAGGGGTGAGGTTCAGAGAGATATAGATTATAGGTTAGGGGATTAGAGAGAGAAATTCAGGCTTAGGGGATTAAAGGGAGAGAAGTAAAAATACATACATTAGAATTTATGGGTTTAGAGAGAGGGAGAGATTCAAGGTTGTGGATTTAGACAGAGAGAGAGAGAGCTACGGGATTAGGGATTTTGATAGAGAGAGAGAGAGAGAGAGAGAGAGAGACTAGGGGATAGGAGCTTAGAGAGATTTGAGGTTACTAGTTTAGAGAGAGAGAAATAGATAAAAAGGTAGAGATTGGGCGTTTTGGGTTTAGTGAGAGAAACATATTGGAGAATAGGGGTTTAGAAATTGAGACAGGGATTCAGGGTTGGGGTTTGAGAGAGAGAGAGAGATATAAGGATAAGGGTTTAGTAAGATAGAGATACTAAGGGTTAGGGTTATATATATATATATATATATATATATATATATATAGAGAGAGAGAGAGAGAGAGAGAGAGAGAGATTCAGGATTAAAGGTGTTAACCCAAAAAATTACTCGACTAGCTCTACATGACCTACACCACACAAAGACATCTATTTCATTACCCTCATTGACCCCCACACCCTTCTAAAGGCTCAAAAACACCAAAAAGGGCTTAAAATCCCATAAAAGAGACAAAATAGCTCTCAAAGGGGATAAACCCTCCAAAAAGGGGATAATCCCCATAAAAGGAGCTTAAAAACCCTAAATGAGCTAAAGAATGGTTGAAAAGGGATTAAAGTCCAAAAAGGGGCTAAACCCTTAACCAAGGGCTTAAAACCCTAAAAACTCAAAAAAAGCTATAAATACAAGGGTGGGGGTCACTCTAAAAAAAAATCCTCATTTTCCTACCATTACTCTACCCATGTGAGTGCCTTGAGACCCATTTCTCTCAATCCATCCACCCCCCACCTCATTCTTCATATACCATGTCCATCTACATGGTGTCTAGTTCCACAGACCCAATTATCCCTGTAGTCACTGACAGCTCCTCCAACCTGTCCCATCATTGCTTTTACAACGACGGGGATATACTTGAATCCTTAACCACTCTTGAATACCCTTGGGACGACATGAAACATCACTTGTTCTTAATCCCTGAAGGACCTGTGTTGTTGTTGGATTAGTTTTTAGTTGACACAAATGATTTGATTCATGGGAAAATTGACCGGTTCAAAAATCCCATTCTGGTACCCAATGCTTTCAAAGAAGGAAACATGGCCAATATCTCTCCAACCATTAATATCAAAATCTCAACCAAACCTGAGATCGTTGAGGATATCATGTTCGGGGAATCCTCCTCCCCTGAAGAAATCACTTCCTACAAAGCACTCTCCCAAGAATTTTGTGACATATTCATCTGGTCCTACACTGAAATGCCCAGGTTCAATCCATCCATTTTTGAGCATCACATTTACACATGGCCTAATGTGGTCCCCGTGCACCAAAATAAAAGGCCCATCCATCCCTCCAAAGCTATCATGGTCAAAGCCAAAATTGAGAAGCTGAACACAGACAACTTCATTTACCCCATTGCTTACACAACATGGGTTTCAAATCTCATTCCCATGAATAAAAAATAGGGTACCATCGATGTTTGAATAGAATTCTATGATATGAATTGGGCATGTTCCAAATACAACTTCCCAACATCATTAATCGATAAGATCATCGATTCCTACACCGGACATGAGGTCTTTTCCTTCATCGATGGATTTTCTGGATACAACCAAATTCAGATCCAAAAGGAAGATCGTTACAAGACTACTTTCACAATCCCATGGGGCACATTCGCATATCAAGTATTACCCTTTGTTCTAAAGAATGTTGGACCCACCTTCTAGCATGCCATGACATATTGCTTCTATGACCTCATCCACATCATGTTGGTCTATCTTGACAACCTCATTGCTCGGTCACAAAAGAAATCACAACACATGGACGACTTGAGGCATGCCTTCCTATGATTTTGCAAGTGAAAAATCCACTTGAACCCTTTCAAGTGTGTTTTATGTGTCCCAATGAGCCATCTCCTAGGGTTCATCATGTCTCACAAAGGAATGAAAGCTGACCCCCTCAAAGTCTAAACCACTTTCCCTCTAACATCACCTTTTTAAGTGATGTGTAGTATAGCTTATAGCATAGTCTTGTCCTTTTTTGTTTTACACATTTTTTAAAGTGATTCTTATGTATTGTTTCCTTGACTGCACCAGATGGATCTTACCTTTTGTCAATACATTGGATTTACTGACGGAGTAAGGAGATGGTCTTCTAACCTCGCCTCGGCTGCATGGGTCATCTACTCCCCATCGCATGAGTTGATCCATATGAACATAATATGTGTGGGCATTGCAACCAACAACTAGGATGAATATGATGGTGTCACTGGCCTCTTGGCCACTGCCCTCCATTTGGGTATCCACCATCTTGACATCTTCTTAGACACCCAGCTACTTGTCTCTCATTTTAATAACTATTACTGGGTATGTGATCCATGCATGTTTAGAAAATTCCTGCGCACTAAACAGATGGTTAGAACATTTGACTCAATCACATTCACACATGTTCCTAGGAACCTCAATCATGTAGAAAATCAAATGGATAATGACATTCTAAATTGGCATATTCATCATCTCACATAGGAAACATACAAAAAACAACATCATGCATCATCACACATATATATGCATACACATGTAAAAACACATCATCTAGGCATTTCATTCACATCATCATAAAAGACTCACATATAAAACCAGAAAAAGTGCATGCATGTGCATCAAATATATATATATATATATATATATATATATATATATATATATCACATGTCCAAAATATGTCCAGTAGAAAATGAGAAGCTACATATGCTTTCTCAGAGGAATATACATCGTGATACAAAAATCCTAAGTGAACCAATGCACTAGGGGAAGCCCCACTAGCTTCTAGTCAGACCTAGACTCATCCCCATAATCTGAATCGGTGTCATCATCCTCCTCCATAGGAACATCCCCTTGTGCCACCCTACGAACATACTCACAGGCCACGGCTATCCTCTTCATCAGAGGAGTTCACTCTGGAGGTACATTGTGACAGGTAGCAATCAGCTCATTGTCTAAGTGTTTCCATCCTACATCAAAAATCCCCTCAGGAAGCTACTCCAAATACAACATAACAATGTCCAACTCTCGTCGCCTCCTATGGGGGTTCCCCGCAGGGACCTCCAGCTCCACAATTGCAACCACCCACCTCTGATAACCAGGTGGCGAACGAGGACCAATATCTGCATACGCAAACAAAGACACCATCAATCTATGCATATAATCATACAACTATCAACCAACTAAAATACTCTATGTATAAATATGGGCACAAAATACATCACACATACATACCAGCTGGTCCCCAGGATTGGCCTGGATGTCGGGGCATATTAGGGTCTCCATGATAGTTCATCCCTACATAAGGGTAGTCCTCAACTACCATTGGGAACTGCTACCACTAATCCAACAACTCCTGCATGAAGAAGTGGCCCACTATGCCACCTCCCTAATGCAATAATATCGGACACCATCTATGCATCCATAGCTCCTGCAGACAACTATCCCACACATCTTGATGCAGATGCAGAGTCGATACATTCTCAAAAAAGAAAGCACATAAAATAGAGTCGAAACAAAAGTCTCTGCCATATTCCCTTACATGGTTCAATGCACGTCAAAATCCAAGTAAGTACATCTGATCCCATCCATAATAACTGCTCCTCATGGCACATGCTACCATCTATAGTTGTCCTCCTAATATCCTGTGGTACTCCGATGAACCCAAGATGCGCAGCACCATCACTGCTACATCCCATGGTGACAGCTTCTCAATATCACACAACATGATGCATGAACCATGCACATATGCCATAGCGTAATAGTTCCTATCACACATATCCTCCAGTGTCTCCCCATGAGATAGTGTCGGCACCAAGTCATCAACAACTCCCAACATCGGGAGCCCAGTTAAAAAGTACACATCACGCAGCGTGATATCAATCCACTGCCCTTGTATAATAAAAAATTCTTCTCCAAAATCCCAAAATATCACAAGCATCTGAAGCAGTAGATGCAAACTCTTCATCAACGAAATGCGCATAAACTTCTGTAACCCGCAACGAGCTAGTGTACCTCATACATTCGGGTCTCTTAAAGCATCCTCCTAGACATCCTTGCAGTCTCTCTCTTGCCACACAGTCTCAAGAATCCTGCACAAAAAAAAAACAAATTGTATCCACAACTTTCAGTAAAAAATATACCCTAGGACTAGGTCGCACCTTTAAAACTAGAAAGGGCGACAATGTCGCTAAAACATGCCTCACAGAAGCAACTAGGTCGCACTATTTGGCCAAACAGGAGCGACCACGGATCACTCTTTTCTACCCAACTGGAATGACCCATTCATACCTATACAGAGAGAACAAGAGACCCAGCCACTCCTTTAACCAAGAAAATAGTGACTCGGCTCATGGAAGCCCTAGCAGGATCACAAAGGGTCCCCGGGTGAGCAAATCCAAAAAAATAAACCACTGAAAAAGATAGATTTTGCAATAACTCTTACCTGTAAGTCACAGATTGAAAAACCACTGGTCAAAATGGGAGAAATCAATAAAAGAAGTTTGAGGACCTCCTCTCCAAATCAGAAGTGAACAATGACAATGACACCTGCCACATGGTCCCCGCCCATTTATAGGCCCCATTTGACCTATTTTCTTCTTTTTCACATAACTGGGCCACACAGAGTCCATTTGGGACGTCATTTACACGAATGGTTTCAGAATTCCATCCTCTATCTTCCAATGAGACCATATTTTAATGATCAGTAATTAATTTTTTGGGGCCATTTCTTGGAAGTTACCTCGGTTTGTGTGCCATTCACATATAATTATCTAATCTGTCCACCATAGCTTACATGGATCCCTGGACCATTTTTGGGAGGTCGAATCATTTATTTCACATACATTTGGCATATAAGTGCCTCCATACTTGCACTCACATCATATGTAGTTTATTCCATCCATGAAAACTTACATTGATCCTCCAAACCTATTACCAGAGGCCAACTTGATGTGCATGCCTCTTCCACATTGTTTGCGTGCCTCTATCGCAAACAATCCAATGCATCTATTCAATATGTTTTAGAGCCACCTATTCCATCCATGATGCATAGTTGGTCACCTTTGAGCACCTCTTACTGTCCTGCCATGTGGCACCACCCGTTCGCTCGGCTTGGTTGACCATAACGAAGTTTCTATTATGCCCTTTTCTGACTCCTAAAAGAATGAAAAGATCGTCGAGCGCATATGCTTCCTCTCTCACTCATTAAAGTATTGGAAAAGGGAATCTACAGAGCTTCATTTATCTCCTTTTGCGAATTGTGTAGACTACCATATGAAAAGGACCACCTTATCACATTCAATCCAAGACCGTTCCCCTCTGCATCCACCGAACTTTATGAAAAAGCTCACCATGGGTTGTCTTTAATCTCTTTTCCCACCTTCTCTTAAAGAAAATATTGCCAAGCAAACTTGGTTTCGTTCATGCTCGTAAACATATTTAAATGACCATCCAGTCAGTACAGGTTTAAACTTTTCCAGCCTGATTAGACTACCAATGGTAAATAAGTATCCCATCCCCCCAAGGGATGGGTGAGCTCTCCTGTGCATACTTTTAACCTTTTTCGGGCACAAGAGACTATTAACGAAAAAGAGATCCCATTGGAGTCTCCTTCATGCTTTTAGACTCTCTGAAATTGAAAGCACCATCAAGCATTTACTTTCTTGGGCTCACCAAAAATCCATGAGATCATACCACAACGGTGTCTTTAGACACCACCCCATGTATAATAGTTCGGGAGCATTCCCACTTTTGGTCACCTTTTTTCGGAGTATTCTACGATATATCTTCCTTGGATCTCATCAATACTAAAAGTGTCCACTGTTACGGAGAAAACTTCCTATGGCTTGGGGTACGACAATAGATAGAGTAACCATAGAAATCAATCCCTTCCCAATATGCAAGAGAAATAAAAAATATAACACTGAAGGATCTCGAAACATACCTTATTCCGGATGGTTGATGTAGATCCCCATTAAAATTTTCCAATCCCACTTATGTTAACAATTTGCTCTCTCAACAATCAGCAAAACAGACAAGCATTCTATATAATGGTGTTAGACCTACTCTAGCATATATAATCAATAATGTATAAGCAATTAAAATCATCTGTGGATTCAATATTAAATTAAATGCACATAATTGGATAGAAAAAGATAGTTCTATTAATATAATCAGAGATTACAAGAACGAAAACCTCTATCGGCACGTCTGCGAATCGGAGAAACTGAGTCCTCCACCTGGGCCTCCACCACCTCAATCCTCCATCTCCCGATAGAAAAATCACAAGAAAAGGAAAGCTTGGGAAGAACACAAAGTGCTCCAAGGGACAAGGGGATGTAGGCTCAAGTATAAGTTATGGCAACAATGGACTATAGTTTTCTTGCTCTTCAATTCCTCCCCTTTCAATGTATCCAAAGGGTTCCTTATATAGTGCTTCAATGGGGTAATGGAAGGTCAAATCCGAGTGATCTCAAGGCATATGGGAGGCCAAGAGACCAATGAATCAGATCCACATCAAAGAAAACTCAAAAAATCTTTGGCCTTTTGCACACATCTTGATGTACTCGAGTTTAGGGGTCATATCTGCGTAAATATGTGAGAAAGGGTTTAAAAGTCACGTATGGAAAATAACAGGAGTTTTTAGCGATGATCTTGGAAACATCAAAGGTACAAAAATAGTCCATGGGGTCCAAAGAGTCTACAAAGGGATAGGGAAGGAAATAAATATGTGATCTACCATGTGTGGTAAAATCAGCTGTAACAGATTCCCCCGAATGTGTGAGGTCAGAGGGGTGATACAATGGCCGAAATACATTATAATTCCATCCCATAAGTGGAGTGATGAAGAACCAGGTGGAAGAACCAGCCATCCAAAAATATAGTACAAATATCTCTACATATGACTGTAGGTACATACAACAGTCCTTGATACATAAGAGTACAATGGCCATGAATAGGCACGATTCAAAATATGACATGTGTGGTCATCGCCACGTACAATATAGATAGATCAAAATATCCATGATGAAGATATCAAAGGATCATGATCTCCATGAAATATGAAGATATACAATGGATCAAGATCTCCATAATGGCTAAATATATTTGACATACACTGGAATCAAGTCACGAGAGCTGAAATCTCATGAAAACTGGAATGATCAAGGAGGTAGCATATCTGGAATGCCACAAATCTGGAAAGTCTTCTACAAAAACCGCTACAAGTACATGTCCTACTATGTGAATAAAGGTGTTGAGTTTGAACATAGTAGTGCATCGTCTGATTACCGGTCATTGATGTATACCGTTAACAGATGTGAGATGGACTTCCATGGAGATCCAAGCATGCCCATACCACTAGGAGCAGCATATGGCGACATAGGTAATCAATCCCAAACCCACTTTAATTTTTTTGAATTATTAATTTTTTTTTGTGTTTTTTGATATATTGACTCAAAAGACATGTTTTGGTGTGATGACACATAGTGACAATCTATCATGTGTATGCAGATGTTGGACCACAGTGACTGGACGATTTCCCTCATCATAGACGAAGGGGAAGAGGAGATGACATCATGGGTGCAGATGTGGAGCAGACGCTCCAAAGCATTCACACAAACTTTGTATGCTTGACACATAGGGTACCCATGGCACAAGTCAAGGACTTTCCTGAGGCCATGCAATGCCAAGTGGTTGGTGTACCATGGGCATGGGTTCAATTATTTCGATGGCTAGCTAGAGCTGTGGTGTGTTACCACGATCAGAACCCCCCTCCTCCTTGTCAGGCTTAGAGACATAAGAGTACTTCTTTTTGTATGACTGTGTATTATATTTTGGTGGCTTAGAAGCCCCAATTTTGTATTATGACACTTATGTATTATGACGTCACATTTTCGATGTTAATGAAACAATTTTATGATGATCAATTTTATTTATTTACATGTGTGAAAAAAATGTATGTTTTTGATATGCTTATGGTCTATGAAACAAATTCCAATCTAACACATAGTTAGCATATGAGTGAGCAACTTGATTAAAAATTATTTAAACATGAATGCATGTTATATTCTGAAATTGTTGTTCTAGCAATCTCACACGTAAGAATCTTCATAATAAGATCAGATCCCTAATACGATACGAGCCATTAAGCTATGAAACCACTAAATGCGAATCAAGATGTATCTCAAGAGAAAGAACACCATGTGAAATGGAATCACGCAATAACTCAATAACGACACTATATTCAACAACATTGTTCGAAGAAGGCCATAAACATACACCTCCTGAAGACAATACTTGACCCGTAGGAGTATAAATCACCCAAGCAACTGAAGCTGAGTTTTGAGTGTGATGGCTAGCAAATCAGTGAATCCTATGTAAATGGAAGACTCCATCGACATCTACCATAATAAACAAAAGCTAATCAACAAACCTGATCACCATAAGAAAACCTAACTATGCAATTCAAAGACTGTACAATAATATACAACAATCAGCCCTGGATGAAGATAATGCATAGTATTTTTTAAGATAGAGCCCACTTCTAGGCTCTTCCAAGGTTGTCCCGTCATAATCCACTAGCTCACAGGCACCCTTCTCTAACACACATTTGACCACGTAAGGACCGTGCCACATGGGGTTAAACTTCCCTTCCCCCCAGGTTTCTTTAGCTTGATCCCACAAAAGGACCAAATCACCTTCACTAAAATTCCTCAGACGGACAAACTTATCGTATTGTACCTTAACGCGATGCTTATTTACTTCTAGAGCCACTAAGGCATCTCGACGTTGCTCATCAAGATGCTAAGTGGACCAAACATTATTCCAATGTAGAAGTGTCTGGTAAAATCTCTATAGCAAACTTCAACAAATGGATTTCGCATTCAACCGACAAGACAGACTCCACCCCATGCACAAGTTGATATGGAAAGAAATCGATGGTAGTCTTAATCGTGGTTCTATAGGCCCTCAAAGCAGGATATAACATGATATGCCAATTCATCTTGCTTTGTGCGATGGTTCATTGGAGAATGGACTTAAGTGATTTATTCACTGCTTCAACCTATCCAATTGCCTGAGGGTAATAAGAAGATGAGTGCTCCTACTTATACCCTAACTTTGAAGCCAACTCTTCCATCATTTTATTCTGAAAGTTCCTACCATGGTGAGTTACAAGCTCTTTCAGAATGCCAAACCGATTAATAATTTGGTTGAAAATGAAATCCGTGGCTGTCTCACCGTTGTATTTAATCGTGGGCATAACCTTTGACCATTTCGTGAAATAATCAACAACCACTATAATGTGATGATGCCCCCCAAGCGAAGTTGGGTTGCAATCCATAAATTCAAGCATCCACTTGGTGAAGGTACCGACGGTGATAATAGGATGTAACGGGGCTTGATGTGAGTGCATATTGCGTGCAAACACCTGGCAAGGGTGACACTTATTGACCACATTAACACAATCTTTGAAGATCGACATCCAAAATTATACTGCTCTCAAGATTTTTTGGGCTGTAGAAAGCCCAGATAAATGACCACCACACACCCCTCCATGGAAATCATTCAGCACAATCTCATAGTTATCCAGGGTTAAACAACGACACAAAATGGAATCTACCCCATGGCGGTACAAAGTGTTATCCACTATAAGGTAGTTCTTAGCTACATGACGTAATCGTCGTCGCTCATCCCGTGAAAGGTGAGTAGGTACCTTCAATGTTTACAAATATACAATGATATCCTCGTACCATGGGTCCAAAGTTGAGATAAGGAAAATATGCTCATCGACAAATGTATCCTCATAAACCTCTTCCTCCTCCAAACTTGGAAAATCAGATATGAGCTCCACAAAAATAAACGATTTCTTCAATTTTGCTGCAACGAATTCGAGATCGAACTCTTGCAAAATAACAATCCATTCATTGTATTTTCCCCCAATCATCCTTCTAGTGAGGACGAAATGAAATGGATTGATATGAGCTACAACTAATGTTCGGTGAAGGAGAATGTAATGTCTCAATCTATGAACTGCATGAACGGTGGCCAAGGCAATTTTCTCCACATGGGAATAGCGAATTTCTGCATCAATAAGGTTTTGGCTCAAATAATATATGACGTGCTCATGGAGCTCCTCATCCTCCTGAACCAAAACCATACCAACCATCTCCATTGACGCAACCACATAAATAAAAAAATCACAGCTATAGTCAGGTGGACTAAGCATGGGGGATGAAGCTAAGGCTTGCTTAAGAGCATCAAAGGACTCATGGGCTCACTCATCCTAGAAAAAAGGAGTGTCCTTCTTTAAAAGACGCATAAATCCTTTAGTCAAGTTGGCAAAATTAACTATGAATCTCCGCAAGAAATTTTCCATGCCTTGCAAACACTGAATATGTCTAATATTACATGGGGGTGACAATTGAAGTACTGTCTCAACCTTTAAGGGATCAACTTGTATACCCTCCCTAGATACGATGAACCCTAGCAAGCGACCAACAGTCATGCAAAAGATGCACTTATAAGGATTTAACCGAACCTAGTAATGGTGACATCTTTCAAATACTAATCTCAAATGGTATGGATGATGCACTCTTAAATGAGAATGAGCAGAGAGTTCATCCAAATACACTTCGATAATCATTTTGAGATCATGAAAATATAAGGTCATAGCCCGTTGAAATGTAGCTTCAACGTTTTTAAGGCCGAAAGGCATCTTCCGATATGAAAAAGTACCCCAAGGACAAATAAATGCAGTCTTATGTTGATCCTCAGGATTGATCTAAATCTGATTATATCTAGAAAAACTATCCATGAAGGAGAATACCTCGCTTCCCACACACTCATCCAAAATGTAATCGATAAATGGTGTGAGAAAATTATCCTTAGGACAAGCACGATTTAAATCATGGATATCAATGCATATATGGATCACTCCCTGCTTCTTATCAACCAGAATGAGATTTGAAACCCACTCTGTCAAGGGTATGGGATAGATAAAAATGCTTTTAACAGTTTCTCTATCTCAGCCTTAATGGCGGGTACTTTTCTAGGATTCACCGCATGCAAACGTTGTCGAACCGGCTTCGTATCCAGATAGGTATTAATCTCATGTTCGACAATACAAGGGTCAATACCTGGCATTTCCTTGTATGACCAAAAAAATATGTCACAAAACTCTTTAAATAGCTCAGTATACTCTTCAATCTCATCAAGGGAACAACTTTCCCCAATGTAGACACTCTCAACTTTGCTAGGATCACGAGAAATATTGATAGGAATAGTAGGTGATAAATTTGTCATGTTCCCATTGGTTATCTGACAAGGAGAGCTCAATAGAACCATGGGACTACCAATCTTCTCGCTAATAATCTCCCTAAAGTCATCACGCTCCATACAGTCAAGCTTAGGAAGAAAATATGATCTATGATGTAATTCTTCCCAAGGTGGCTCAACCCCAGACATGGCCTCAATAATGGATTCATCCAATGAAAAAAAATCGTCGAGGAAATCATGTGCATGAGAGGACTCAACTACCCATGCAAGTAGCACATATGGGTACTCCTCCTTCGTTTGTGAAGAGGAAGGAATAGGCTCTGCAACTTGACCAATATTTGCTTGATATTCTACCATTGTTGCAGGAAACGACACATCCATTTCAATAGGTCTAATCGAAGGACTCGGTGAAGGAAGAATCCAAGGATCTTCCATATGGGTAGAGAGAAAAGACACTAAATTCAATGAGGACGAAGCCCCACCAAAACTAGATCTGATCATAAGAATGGGTGCAGGACAACTAAAGGTTCCCATAAAAGACAGATACATACCCACACCCACACTGCCAGTTCCTGGTTGAGAATGATCGATAATCGGGATAGAAGTTCTCATTGATACATTAACACTCAGATTATGGAATGATGTATGATCAATCCTCATGATATTCCCATTAAATGGAAAGCATACCACTTGAAAGAGAGAAGAGGCTACGACTTTCATACTATACATGCAATTCCGGCCCAGCAGAATATTGTAGTCAAGGGGCGTATCAACCACCTCGACCTCGATCATGATGGTATTCCCTCCCAATTGGACCTTAAGAGAAGGAAGAATCATGTTCAGTCGAAAATATATACCATCAAAAGTTGTCAATGTAGTAGTGGATTGAGACAACTTAGGAGAACCGAAACCCTTCCAACATGACAAAGACATCATGGAAGCAGTAGCGCCTTTGTCAATCATAGTGTGTTTGACGGTCATATTAAGACAATCTACATGAATCAAAAGAGACACATAGTAAGGAAAGTGAGGCTGTATTCCCATGGTTTCAAATTTAATAGTGGAATAAGATTTATCATCATCAACCCCAAGAGCAGAAATCAAGGCTCTCCTTTGCGGAGGACAAGTTTGAAGTACTTCAAACACAGACATCACACAAGGAGTTTGGCCCAAATCCTTGACAATGGAATAGTTTTGGGTGGCTCAGGCATTAGGATTGTTCCCTAAATGCTTTAGGACTCCATTAGGAATGTGAGGTGCAACTTGAGGTTTATCTATAGGTTTTTCAATACGTAAAGGGCTCTCGAGTGGAGCGGGTTCCTTTCCAAGGTCTGGTTGTGACGAACCATAATCCTTCACACAAGTAACAACCTTATTAGAGCACAACATGTTAACACAACCATGACCACTATTGGATTTCGACGCATTTTGATATCCATCTTATGCACAATGAGGATTAATGGTCCTCGAGTTCATATTTTTATTGTTGGGTAAAGGATTAGTTAGCATGACTAGGCCCTGTGCTATGAACCTTGAGGCATCTTCCATATGAGGGAACAAGTGAGTGAGGTGGTTCTCCTTACATAATTTGCAAGGAAACTTCACCTTACATTTATACTACTTGTCCCCCCTAGCATTACAAGTGTTCTTGTCATTATAATTCGCATTTTCATTCTTGTTCCCACCCTTACGATTATTTTTCCCTTTTTTCCTATTCCTTCCAAATTGCTGGTTGCTCTTCTGGCTCGACGATTGCATGGAAAGTACTCTCGTCATTTGGGTGGGTTGAGACAAAGCTATGGATTGTCTCGATGCGGATTGATTAATTGACAATTGGCTCACTTGTTTCACAACTGAATCCATAGGTTTAGCACTTGTACAACCCACAATGCCATTGGCATGTGGTCCATGCTTGATCTTGGGATCGAAACTAGATCGCGGAGCATTAGGTATAATCTCATACAAAAGTCTGGATTAAGCGTAGATCAAATCCAACTCTTGTGCCCTAAAGATCACGTGTTCCTCATTTTGGACTCTGGAAGTAGAAACATCCTTCGCGATGTAAGGTAACAACGACTTGAGGAACCACTCATGGAGAAATTCTGGTTGTATAAAGGCTTTAATCAACTTCTTTTGTCTACACCACTCTTGAATATGATCCGAGATATGTGTGGTTTTGTCTTGCCAAAATGTCAACAAGAGCTCGTTACCGACGTCAAAATGTGCGGGTAGCTGAAAGTGATTGAGGAAAGTCATGGCAAGGTCATCAAATAAAACAAATGCCCCCCTTGGTAACTATATATACCATTTCACTGCAGGCTCAATGAGGGTGCATTGAAATAGCCTCAAACGGATTGAATCCTCATGTAAGGAATTGGAAGAGCACCAAAGGTAAAAATTAGTGACATGCTCACTAGGAATATATGAAGGAATCTTATTAAGGATGGCCAGCTAGGCTGGGTGATGAGATACTAGATCGTTCATAAGTCTCGATAAGTCAGGTAAGTTCAATGTTGTGAGCAAAGGGAGCCTAGGTTGAGCCGGTCTATGCCATGCTCGCTAATATTTTTGGTTCATATAAGGCTTATTGCTATAAATACCATGGCCTTGGCCATAATAGCCTCCTCCCATTTGACCTGTATAGGGATGCATGGAAGCATTGTGATGTGGTGTACCTTGATTATGCAGTGCTACAAAGCCATAATTGGAAGAGTAAGCAGGTTGTTGATACCCGCAACCATAGGGTTGATAGTTCTATCCATACTGTGGTCCATAAGACTATCCATGAGAAGCTCCATAAGGTGTCCCATGGGATGTCCCATGAGAATGTCCATAGTTAGCGATATGGGGAACTCCTTGAGATGGACCATAAGACAATCTAGAAATAGGGATATGACCTCCTGACACAATAGGACGTACTTGACTCTGAGATACTACCATGCGAGTAGTCGTAGTATGAACATGGCTAGTAGCAATATTCCAACCCGAAGGACCACGTGAATGAGGGGGAGGAAGGTTTTTCAAAAATGCATTCAAAGGAGTAGGGTTTGATGATGAAGGGACATGTGAAGGGATGTAAGTGGTGTTCCCAATGGTCGCTCATTTTGGTTCTGGTATCCACATATGGTTACTGACACTAGGTCTTGGACAGACATGTGAAGTTGCTTCCACCACTAGGATGGAAGGTGCAATTTGACTAGTGATCCTAAATCTCTCCACATGGAAAGGAATAGGAGTGCCCCCAGGAGTAGTTCTAGGTTCAACTTCTGACTCAACATGATGTGTTGGATCGGGTGCAAGGTTCATGATGAGTCTCGTTGCCTGGAAACCAATACTGGCGACCTGTGAATGAGGGATCATAACCAGAATGTGAAGGTATTTCCAGTGAAGGATCATATACGGGAGTAGGATCTTCAACCCCAACCTCATGAGGGGGAGAGGACATCTCTGGAATCTCATCCTTGTGATCTCCCATTGTGTGTTAATCAAAGTGAGAAGTAGTCTTCCCGGACTGTCTATTTCTCTCTCCCAAAGACGGAGGAGTTGTGGAAATCAGAAGTCCTACTAAACAACGAGAACGACGAAGTGTCGCGCCCAAATCCACAATGACTCAAAAAATGAAAAGACTCGATCTAATTACGCAAAACCTAGGAAAACTAGCGTGCATAGAGCATACACCTATAAAATTTAAAGCCAAATTGCAAGAAAACAAGGGTAGGATATGTGAGCTCCCGAATGAAGCAGGTATGTCTCTCCTAGGAGAGGCTTGAGACTCCCATACAAAACAAGTGGAGATTTGTAACCAATTATAGTGGCCCTCAACTTCAACACATATAGTGATTGTGCTGTCTGACCCCTACCTAGTGAGGAAACCTGCAGAATAACCTTTGCGAAGTACCCCCTCGATAACCTAGGTAAGGAAACTAAGGTCACCTCAGTATAATCAATGCTCAGGTGGACAGTCGCAGGCGGGATTGACCATATGGGCAGGGTAGCAAAGCCTGAAACTCTTGAAAGAGCCCCTATATATGAATACAATCCTAGAAATATCTCCAGTACTACTCAGTTATGACCATGGGTCATCCCAATCAATAACCGCTCACACTGCCTCGTGCTTAACTCCCTTGTAAGAGGAGGATTCCAAGAAACACTAATTATATAAAGGAATTTCACACTCTCACCTAGACAGACACATAAATGTTTCGTTTAGTGGTCTTGGAGAATTTATTCACAATGAACTACTCCAATCCCTAAAACCTAATCTTGTTGGTGCACCCTATAAAATAAAAGAGTGTAATTCATTTTATTATGCGTTGATTTTAATTGGCTTATTACTCAAAAGGGCAAATGGTCGTGCAACTAATGATGTTATGACGCAACAAGAAGTAAAATGAACACCTAACAATCAATGCAAATGCATTGTGTCAAATGAAAAATGGGGTATGCTTCTACGTGAAGTGCAAAATTTTCCTTCAAATGAATATGCAATCATTCCTATATGAAAATATGACTAATATTCTCCAATCAAACCTAATGCAAGTACCATGCAAAATTCAAAATGCAAACAATGCATAATGATGCAAAAAGCAAATGTTTTTGTATTTTTTGAATTAAATGAGATAAAAAGTAAAAGTATGACTGTACAACCCCCAGACTTTGCAAGCACTACCAGACAACACCCAAGAAAAGAACCAAGGTAAAAGAGACCTAATGCACTAATCCCAAAACAAAAAATAGAAAATGAAATGACAAGAACATTTTTGAAAAAATTAAAAAGCGTCTCTGGTCAGAAAGAGAGGTGTATACAGACTCCAAAAGCATCCAAGAAGACTCAACAATCATCCAAACTCACCCAACAACACTTAATCTTCCCCAAAAAGGAAAAACTCAGGGCATACACGACTGTTTGTAGAAAATCCACGTATATACGCGTCTGTTCCAGGAAAACCCACATGTACACGCGACTGAGAAGGAAAAACCCGCGTATAGGAAGAAAAAGAGATAAAAAAGAAGGAAAACAGATAAGCTGAGACCAAATTTACTCCTATCAAACACTACTAGGAAAACATGCCCCTAGACATGACTCAAAAAAAGAGAAATCATAGCAATTCAAGAACATTGAATGCTGGCAAAACCCCCAAAGGAAATGACTAGGAACTCCCCAGTATGGTCACCAATTCTATTACAGAGAAAACTTCCTATGGCTTGGGGTAGCACAATAGACAGAGCAACCACAGAAATTAATCCCTTCCCAATATGCAAGAGAAATAAAACATCTAACACTAAAGGATATCGAAACATACCTTATTTTGGATGGTTGATGTAGATCCTCGTTGAGCTTTTCCAATCCTGCTTGTGTTAACAATTTTCTCTCTCGACAATCAGCAAACAAGACAAGCATGCTATATAATGTTGTTAGAACTACTCTATAATATATAAGCAATAATATATAAGC
The DNA here is from genome assembly GCA_001517045.1 of Pseudotsuga menziesii. NCBI lineage: Eukaryota > Viridiplantae > Streptophyta > Pinopsida > Pinales > Pinaceae > Pseudotsuga > Pseudotsuga menziesii. The sequence continues at coordinate 30,849 of LPNX010294143.1, forward strand.
AATTAAAAGCATCCGTGGATTCAATATTCATTTAAATGCACATCATTGGATAGGAAAATATATTTCTATTAATATAAATCATAGATTACAAGAATGAAAACCTCTGTCAGCATGTTTGCGAACCAGAGAAACTAAAACTTCCACCTAGGCCTCCACCACCTCAATCCTCCATATCTTGATAGAAAAATCACAAGAAAAGGAAAAATTGGGAAGAACACAAAGTGCTCCAAGGGACAAAGGGATGCAGACTCAAGTATAAGCTACGGCAACAATGGACTATAGTTTTCTTGCTCTTCAATTCCACCCCTTTCAATTTATCCAAAGGGTTCCTTATATAATGCTTCAATGGGGTAATGGAAGGTCAAATCTAAGTGATCTCAAGGCCTATGGAAGGCCAAGAGACAAGTGACTTGGATCCACATCAAGTAAAACTCCAAAAATATTTGGCCTTTTGCACACATCCCGATGTACGCGAGTTTAGGGGTCATATCCATGTATATATGCGAGAAAGGGCTTAAAAGTCACATATGGCAAATAACAAGTATTTTTAGGGATGATATTGGAAACATCGAAGGTACAAAAATAGTCCATGGGGTCCAAAGAGTCTGCAGAGGGACAGGGAAGGCCATAAATATGTGATCTACCATGTGTGGTAAAATCAACTGTAACATCAACTTCCCCCAACTATTTCCCATCTACAGTTCCATACTCGGTATTACAACTATGATCCCTTTCCCATGAGTCATTTTCATTTGCTTCTTGGTTTGCCCTACCGTCATACTCTGAACAAAGGAAGTTTGAGTCCTCCATGATTCCTTGCCCTTGTTCCCTATTTTAGTGTGTCAGTCCCCATATTGTCTCACACCCTTGGTTACCTCCTTCGCACTTTTGGTCAAGGAAACAGCATTTCCTTAGTTAGTTGCAAGTCTCCCTTTGTCGAAGACAACACATATATTCCAAAGGATAGACCCAGAGGTCCCTATTGTTAACCCAAAAATCCACCACACAGCTCACAATGGCCTACACCACCCAAGGACACCATCTCACAACACTCATTTCACTCCATAAGACCTTCCATGACCTTCCATTTGACCTCCACACCTCCAAAAGAGGCCAAGGATGAAGAAAAGGGCTAAAAACCCCAAAAAAGAGCCCAAAATAGACCCTCATGAGCTAAAGCCCTCGAAAAGGGTCTAAAACCCTGAAAGGGGCTAAGGTTAGGGCGAAAGGGACTAATGGCCCAAAAAAGGAGCTAAAGCCCTGACCAAGGGCTTAAAACCCTAAAAACCCCTTGGAAAAACTATATAAGGAGGGTGGGGGGTCACTCTCAAAAGACTCCTCATTTGCATATTGTTATGCTGCCCATTGATGCTTTGAGACCTCTTGCTCTCAAACCACCCACTCTCCCTCTCCTCCATCTCCATTTCTCCAAGCCATTGCTCCCCAACCAAGAGAGGGGTGCTCCCATGAGCTAGGGCATGGTGGCCCATTTCCACCCAAGTGAGGTATAGCTTCTTTAATGCATGTTTATTTACTTGTTTTGTTTTCTAACCAATATTTCTAGCTGTAGGTTTGCCATTAACATCATTTACAGGTTGTCTTCATAGTAGTATAGGTTTATTTTGTAGGTTTTGGAGGTGGAACCCTAACCCACTGTTTGAAAAGGGGTTCACAAGGGCTGCATCTCCATATTTATTTCTGTTATTTGATCTTAGATGTAGTTTACAATAGCTTCCATTTACTTGTTCTAGTGTAGCTTAGCTTAGTTTCAATTCGCAGCTATGTTTCAGTCATTTTTACTTCCATTTTTTACTATTTTCTAAGGGTAGGAACCTACCCTTGTGCCCTATAGGCACAAGGGAGCCATTTCTACCCCTATAGTGAGGAGAAATTCTCACTACAGCTTTGGCAACTCCCCTGGGTTGATCCCATAGGATCCCTGGGCAAAATTTTTCAAGTTTTTCAGTTTTTACCCTAGTTTAAAAAAATGTTTTGTTAAATCTGTTTAAATATACTTTATTTCTTGTTTTTTGTTAGTGCCAAAGCCTTTCCTAGGCTGAGCTGAGTTAGAATTACCTAGTACCAGTTACTGTTGGCCAGATCTGACCCTACAACACCAAAACACCCCTTTCCGGAGCAAGTCGCTCTTATCAGGGGAAAAGGTGAGGGAAGGGGCACTTAATTGGTAGACAAGCATGCCCATGGTGCCCTTAATCCATAGACAGGCGCGACTTCAGCTCAGGAGCTCAAGTTGTGGCTGTTTTGGAATTTTGTGTGACCCCTTCACTCATTTCTGGAAAAATCTCGTGACCCCCTTGCGGGATTTGGTCAGAAATGTGCAGCCTATCACCCAAAAGTTGTTTTTGAGTTTAATTAGCAGTAATTTTCAGTTTTATAGGATTGTTAGTGTGGCCCAGCCGTCTCTGTCCACCATTACAGGTCTCTTTTTATTCCAGTTTTCAATTTTTGCAAATAAATCAATGAACAATGTGTATGTTAATCCAATCACTAAGGTTCAATAAAATGAATTAGCCTAAATAAAAGTAACATAAAATTAACCATCTTGTTGCCCCCTTCCTCCTCTACCCAATCATCACCTTCTGGGGTATTCTGGGATACGACAAAGGGAAAAGCTCGTATAGATCTAAGCACTCCATGGAATTTTTCCTAAACCATTAAAACCAGGTGACTTGGAAGGTACGGGGGGTAGAGAAGGAGGGCTTCTCATGGCGCTAAGCATCCTCCCTACTTGACCAACCTTAGCACTTGGGAGGTGACCTAAGGATCTACAGATGGGCTTAGTCCCATTGTGTTGAGAGCCCAACACCTTCTCTTGGTTGAAGAAGAATACCATTGAGAAACCGACATTTAGTTAGGCCAACAATTCAGGGTTAATCACTACACTTGCTTACAAATTTCTATTCATGTTTGCATAAACCACGATGTAAGCTCTACCATGAATTCATAAACCATATTGCAAACCAAATACCACAACAAGCAAGCAAGCCAACACACCATACCACATAATTAACCCAAATCAGTTCATGACGCTAAGTGAGACTTAAAAAACACCAAATTTACACTATGTTCAATCAACTCTGCAGTCTTTGAGGACATAAGTCCCTGACTACTACAACTATGGGAAGTACTTGGGATTTACCCAGAAACGCATTGTGAAAAGTACCACAGGAACCCCAAAGTAGCTGGTCACTGAGAGGAATTTCCAAGCGAAACGGGAAACGAACCCTTCCGATTGAGTAGAGTTACCCGTGAGGAACAAGCCAAGCGCTGTCTTCTGGCAGTCTTGGTGGCCGAGAGACCACCTTCAGCCAGTAGGAATCCATTGAAACCGGGGTCCGAATTTCATACCCACCAGTTTCATACACACAAGCAAACACAATTAATCCTCCACGATCTTCCTCATGCCTAAGAGGTGAACCACCACCATTCGAAACACTCAGTTGACACCGTCGTAGTCATTCTTAGCAATATCCCACACCATCAGAGGGCCACACAACCTTTTATTCTGATTCAGACCCATATCAATCTGAACCAGACCTACACACCGCACCATCTAGCCCCATTGCTACTACAAACCCGGATCCATTTTCCGGTCTAACCTTAGCAAGTGGACCCATGTCCACATCACAACCATTCACCCACAATGTGGCAAGTGGTCCAAGCATAATCATGCAGACTATCATTAGCCAATTGCCACCACCCATAGTGACCAGCTAAGCTGGTCTAATGGCCACACATGGGGGCAGTGGCACCTCCACACACATTGTCCCACCTGCCACACAGGGGGGCAGTGCACCAACCACCCACATTTCCCCTACCACCATGTAGGGATGAAATGCCCCCGCCACCCATACCATCCCACCCACAACACTTGGGGGCATTGGCCCATCCACCATGGTACCACCACAAGCATTCCCAGCCATGCAGATGCATTATGCACCTGCAAACCCCACTCCCATTGCAGCCCCATCCCACATCAAATTGGGGTCAAATATGCCATTCATGGCTCATTTGAACTTGCCTGACCTAGCTAGATTGAAAAATGACCCCATCCGTCACCAAGATTTTTGGCCACCCATGCCAACTAAGCTGCCTTCAGACATCCCAAAGTTTGAAGGAAAAGTCGGTGAATGTCCCCAAAATCATATAATGAAATTCCATCTATGGTGCTTGTCCAATAGCATCGTAGAAGACTCCATCAGACTAACTCTATTCCAACGCACCCTTACAGGTGCCACGACCAAATGGTACATTGAGCTGCCACAAGCCAAGTTCCCCAACTTCAACTCCCTAGCCTTCATGTTCCTGTAGTATTTCCAGATCCCTGTTAGATATGATGAGGGGGTGGAGATCCTACTATCCTATTGCCAAAACACTGCCACTCACATCACTGATCATATCCAAGAGTGGCGGCAGTGCCGCAACTTGTGCAAGATCCAACTTAATGACAGGATCTTCTTAGATTGGTTCCTCAAGACTTTGCTCCCACCCATCGCAAAGGACATCGCATCTGAACGTCCCTGATCTGAAGAAGAGGCCATATTGAAGGCCCAACAATTTGACCTCATCTACACCCAGTCGGGATACTTGTATACCATCATCCTAGACACTCCTTGTCCAAGTACCTCTTACCGTGATGCACCGGGGGCATCCCATGTAGTAGATGGCATTATAGGGTCAGTCTCTCAACAACCACCGCCTCGACTGACACCACCTACTATTGCACCACAACCAAGCAACACTGCTAATGTTGCTTACTAAAACCAAGCTCCATACTATGCTAGAATGATGTTTCAGTTTGGAGCAACAACTTCCTATGAAAAACCTATGCCACCGAAGCAGGCTCAAGCTATGGCTTGGCCAGCACAGCAGTACATGGGGAAAATGCCCACATTTGTGGCACCACCACCCCCACAAATAAACTATGCACCACTAGTGCAACAAGTCCAAGCCCCCACCCCCACTCCGCCCACTCCACCCACCCCGTTGGGTCAAGTATTTGCACAGCAAAACTGTCCCAAATAGCCTACCCCCAACAATAAACAAGGGCAAGCTAGAAATAACTGGCCCCGCAACCAGGGCAACAACCAACCACAGGGAGGTGGTCAACAACTGAATCCCCCAAACAATTCTGTAGCAAATCAGCTAGCCCAGAACTCCCCGCGACCAAATGCACCAAGACGCAATGCCCCATTGTGAACAAACCAACCATGCACACTCTATGAGGTCTATGGGCACTATACATTCAAGTTCCCCCTCATGGGTTGCGCCAAGCAGGCAATTCGAAACGAGGCCCAATAGGCTGCCAACGCCACAAACCAAGCACAACCCAACCCAGCACCACAAGGACCTCCCCCCATGGTGCTTCAAAATCCACTACCAGTCCAAGGATTGGTGGTAATTGCTACCCCTCCCCAAGCCAATCCTAATGCTCCAGGGGCACCACCCATGGCTGAAACAGGTGTCCACCACCTGATGACCATGACCACTAAAGAGGTCAACTTAAAAACTAGACGAAACCAGTACGGTACCACTACCGAACCTGTTTACTCAACAGCAGCATCTACGTCTAAGACAACCAACCTACCTCTCCAATTACCCCTGTTCCTGCGCCCCCCCATATGTAAAACCGCCAATAATGCCACAGCTAGAGCTGCAGTCAGCTATAACATTGTGGATGATTTGGCCCAAATTCGAACTACCATGTTTGCTCTTGAGGTACTTAAAACGTGCCCAATGTAGCAAAAATACTTACTAACTGCTTTAGGGGCAGTAGACCCCTCCGATTCCAAGCTGATCACCTTTGACACAGAAAATGAAGAGCCACGCATGCCCTCCACTATCACCTTCCAAATCTCAGTGTCCATCTGGAACTTGGTTGTGCACCGATGCATAGTGGATGAGGGGGCATGCACGTGTGTCATGTCTACCTTGGTTTGGCAGAAGCTTGGATCCCCAATTCTGCAACCATCTTCCATGACTCTACGGGCTTATGATGGACACCCCACTAAAGCCCAAGGAATCCTCCCTCATGTCCCCATCAGGTTAGCTAAGAAGACAGTCATGATTGACATTGAAGTCATCAATGATCAACTATATTACAACCTCCTCCTTTCAAGGAGTTACATGTACACCATGCAAGCAGTCACATCAATTGTCTTTCACCTCATGATGTTCCCCCATGAAGGGAAGATTGTGATGGTTGACCAGCTCACCTACCATGATCTGCAAGGGTTAACAACGCCTACCAATGTTATCCCTACCATCACCACCACCGATCCGCAAGGGGCGACCACACATGCTAACGTCATCCCTGTAACCAACGCTGTGGTTGAAAACACACCAGCTTCCCAACAATTGAATCTGGGCCCTTGGTTGTTTATCGATCCCACCATGATGGCTCCTTTCCCGTTGGTGTCACAACCACTGACACAAAAGCAAACTGCAGACTTGTGCATGGTTTCATCAAGCACCGCTGCATCCAAACAAAAACCGCAACCATGGCCCAAACCACAACTACAACAGCATCTGCAGTCGCAATGCCAATAGTAGCTGCAACATCACCCGCAATAGCAGCATTACAAACAACTTCAACCACAACCTCACCCCCACATGAAACCAACTGGGAGTTATGTGGGCTCATCTCCAGTCCATACAATTCCCTTCCTCTTTCCTCCACCTAGTGTCATGAGCAAGCCAGTCATGGCCACTTTAAGCCTACCCAACTTTATGTTGGGGATCCTGGTGTGGTATCTGGATCCACCAGCTCAACCACCAATGCCCTAGGTTGTGTTAAATCTGGTGCAACCTATTATGGTTGAGTCTCACCCCCCACCTGGTCCACATAGGCCAACCACCGCACCCGCATCTGCACCACCCCAACCCAAAAGGACGAGGGGGAAGAACACCAAAAGCCACCGTAGAATCACAACCAGTCCCACCTTGTGCCATCTGTGAACAATAGGGCCATCCAACTCAATATTGACCTGAAATCCCAGTGATCTGTGTGCATCTGGATGCCATGGACACAAACGAAAACATCCTCATTGTTGAACTCCCAACCGCGCCAGTAGTCAAGAACAAGGCATTGAGGACAAACCATGCTTGTGCCCTTTGCATCTTGTATGGACATTACTCCCACCATTACCAACACCTGCCTGAATTTTGAATGGCTCTCGCTAACCTCCGTCACCATTCCCTTGAGTCTGAGATCACCTTGATCAAAGAAGTTCACCCACCACCACCTCCTTCGTTCAACACCATGTCCATTTACATGATGTCTAGTTCCCTTGAACAACTCATTCCCATCTCCAACAATGGTCCATCAGACCTATCACTTCGTTGCTTCAACAATGATGAGGAGATTCTTGAAGCTCTGACTGCCCTGAAATACCCTTCAAATGACATGCACCATCGCTCGTTCTTCCTCTCAGAAGAGCTTGTGTCGCAGTCTCACCTGTTTTCCATGGAGACCAAATATTTCATCCATGGGAATTTGACTGGTTCAAGATCCCAATCCCAACACAAGATTCCTTTGAAGAAGGGAACATGGAAAACATTTTGCCAACAATTAAAATCGACATCTCAACCAACTTTGAGATCGTTGAAGAAATCATGCTAGGGGCATCTTGCTCCCCAGAAGAGGTCGATGCCTACATCGCTCTCTTCCAAGAATTCCATGACATCTTCACCTGGCCATACACTGAAATTCCTGGCTTAGATCCATCCATCATGGAACACCACATTGACACATGGCCCGATGTGGCACCCATCCGCCAAAAGCAACGGACCATCCATCCATCCAAAGTGGCTGCGGTGAAAGCGGAGATAGAGAAGCTGTGCATAGTTGGCTTCGTTTATCCAATTACATACACAACTTGGGTTTCTAATCCTGTTCCCATGAATACAAAATAGGGTACCATTCATGTTTGCACAGACTTCCATGATCTTAATGGAGCATGTCCCAAAGAAAACTTCCCCACACCGTTCATCAACCAGATCATCAATGCATGTGCCGAACATGAAGCCTTCTCCTTCATGGACGGTTTTTCCGGATACAACCAGATACAAATCCAAAAAAAATACCGTTACAAGATGGCATTCACAACTCCATGGGGCACATTCTCCTACCGAGTTATGCGCTTTGGCCTCAAAAATGCTGGAGCCACCTTCCAGCGCGCCATGATGCAAAGTCACACACAACACATCGACAACCTCATCGCGCGGTTGCAAAGTCACACACAACACATAGATGACTTGCGACAAGTCTTAATGTGATGTTGCTAGTATAGGATCCACTTGAACCCATTCAAGTGTTTTTTCTGTGTCCCCACGGGCCGTCTCCAAGGATTCATTGTGTCACACAAAGGAATGACCGCTGATCCTGGGAAATTCCAAATGACTTTCCCCCTAATGTCACCCCTTTGAGTGACAACGTTCTTAATTGTATTATAGTCTTTTCATTTTTCATTTTACACATTTTTTCCCGATTGAGTCTTATGTATCGTTTCCTCTCATTGCTTCAGATGGAGCACTCCTCAGATCGTTATATGGGATTCACAGATGGAGCAAGTATATGGTACCCAAACCTCTCCTCGGATTCATGGGTAATCTACTCCCCATCACACGAGTTGATCCATATCGACGGAATATGCATGGGTACCACGACCAACAACCAGGCGGAATATGATGATGTCAATGGCCTTTTGGCCACCCCTCTACAATTAGGAATTCACCATCTTGATGTCTTCTTAGACTCTCACCTGCTTGTTTCTCAACTAAACAACCATTACCAAGTTCACGATCCCTGCCTCTTTAGAAAGTGCCTGTGCACTAAACATATGGTCAGAACATTTGAATCCATCACATTCACACATGTTCCCAGGAACCTCAATAGTGTCGCAGATCAAATGGATAATGATATTCTAAATTGGCACATCCACAACAGCATATAGGAAACATACAACCATAACATAATGCATAATCATGTCTAAAAATACACACATAGCATAATAATACATCACATAGGCATTTGCATTCCACAACATAACAAAAAGACTCACATAATAAAACCATAAAAGCTCATCCATGTGCATAAAAAATATATATAGATATAAATCCACAAGTCGCATGTCCACAATATGTCCAATACAAAAAGGAGAAGCCACATATGCTTTCTCAATAGGATATACATAAGCGACAAAAAAACCCCTAAGGGCACCTATGCACTAAGGGTCAGCCCCACAAGGCTACTAATCCAATTTAGAACCATCATCTGACTCAGACTCATCATCTTCTGAAGAAGGTGAATCCAATGCAAGAACACCACCTTTCGTCGTCTGGCAGAAGTGATCACATGCCACGACCATCTTCCTCATCACACCCGTCAGCTCGAGAGGAATATTGTGAACAACAATAAACCCAAGCTCCGCAAACCCAAGCTCCGCATGAGTGGAATCTGCATGAACTTTAGTAACCCACAGCGGGCTAGTGTATCTCTCTAACACCCCTGTCTCCTAATGATGCATTTCTGACTGGCTTGCAGTCTCTCTCCCTCCATTTGATCTCCACCATCCTGCACAAGGCAAAAACCCTGATGTCAAACCTCCCCACCATAAAAAACCACCCAAAGAGGGTCATGGCGCACTTAACTGAGCAAAAGGAGCACCCAAGGCTCTCATAATGTCCTAACAGGTGCACCCAGGGTGCACCTTTCCCTTCAAAATAAGCGACCTGGTGCATTTGAAATCCCAAACATCTCATGGGGGGCCTCTAGGTGGTCAAATCTAGTAAAAAATGCATCAAAATGAAGAGGTTCAGTGAGATCTTTCACCTGCAAGTCACGGCTTGCGAAACCATCGATCAGATCAAGAGAAATCAACAAATGAAGAATTAGGGCCCACCTCTCCAACTCCACAATGAACAGTGACAATGACACTTCAGCGTGTGGACCCTCCCCTTTTATAGACCCCATTTGACCTAATTTCTTCTGATCAACATGACAGGACCATACAAACTCTATTTGAGATACCGTTCGCACCACTAGTGTCATAATTCCACCCTCTATCTAGTTATGAGACCATTGTCTCATATTTAAACAGTCAATTTCAGGACCACCTCCCACAAGTCACCTCAACTCATGAGCCATGACATAACGATGCGAGTTTCTATGGACTGGTACTCGTATCACATTTCCCGATCACAACTCATGTGAGCGATTGGGCCGCTGAACATTAAGGATTGCACCATATTTTACTTTTTATAGTTATAATTGTCTTTTTCCACCGCACCTTATGCAGAATTTTGGACCATCGTCCACAAAACCCTTTGTTTTTCTCCCATGTATTTGACATAGAAGTGTCCTCAAGCTACTGCCCATTTAAGAAATGTAATTTTATCTTTTATTTTGTATTTTTAACACATAGATTGTCTTTTCCTTTTTACCGCACCTTACATGGACCTCTAGACCACTATCCACAAAATGATTTCTCTTCTTGCACATATTTGGAATATAAATTCCTCCGGACTTGTACTTACATCGCATGTGGTCAAGTCTACCCACATTAACACACACACACGCTCTCCTAACCTCTGTCCAAGAGCCACCTCAGTTTGTGTGCCTCTGCCTCACCGTCTCGCAAGCCTCTACTACGATATATCCCATGCATGTATTGGTATGTTTGAGAGCCTTCTAATCCATCCATACTGCGTGGATGACCTTTGTACCTCTGTCCACCGTCCCGACATGGGGCACTACTCGTGCCACCGAAGTCGGTTGACCACCTTGGAGTTTCATTTAATCTCTTTTCTGACTCCTTAAAACAATGAAAAGATCGTTGAGCGCAGCTGCTTGCTTCCCCACTCGCTAAAGTATAGGAAAGGGCATCTACATCGTTTCATTTACCTCCTTTTGCGGACCATGTAGACCATTTCATGAAAAGGACCTCCTTGGCACACTCAAGAGAAGACTATTCCCCTCTGCATACTTTTGTGCTTTCTTGGGCAGAGGGGCCGCACTTGATGAAAAAGTTCACCACCGGTTGTTGTTAAGCTCTTTTCCAGCTGTCTCAACAGGAAAAGATTGCCGAGCAAACTTGGTTTTGTTCATGCTCATAAAATTATTTGAATGACTGTCCAGTCAACATAGGTTTAACCTTTTACAGCCTAATTGGACTACCAACGGTAAAGAAGTCTCCCATCCCCTCCAGGATGGGAGATCTCTCCTATGTATACTTTTATCCTTTTTGAGGCATAGGAGACTACCAACAAAAAAGAGCCCCCGCTAGAGTCTTCTTTGTGCTTTCAGACTCTCTAAAATTGAAAGCACCATCGAGCATTTACCTTCTCGGGCTCACCAAAAATCTATGAGATTGTACCACAATGGTGTCCCTAGACACCACCCCATAGAAAACAGTTTGGCAGCATTCCCACATTGGGTTGCCTTTGTTCAGAGTACTCTGCAATGTGTCTTCCTTGGATCCCATCAGTATCAAAAGTGTCCACCTCCTCCAAGTATTTCCCATTTGCAGTGGCATTCTCGGTATTACAGCTATGATCCCATTCCCATTAGTCAAGTTTCATGTGCTGCCTGGTCCTCCCTGCCATCATACTCTGAATAAAGGAAGTTTGAGTCTCCCACTCCCCCCCTGCCCTTGTTTAGTTTTTCCCTTTCCTCCCCTCCCCCCAATTCAGTGAGTCAGTCCATAGATTGATCCACGTCCTTTGGTTATCCCTCATGCTCCTGGACAATGAAACATCATTTCCTTGATTAGGGGCAGGTCCCCTTCTGTCGACACCAACACACATATTCTAGAGGATAGACCCAGAGGTCCCTGTACCTTGGTTTCATTAACATCATCGATGAGTTCCTTGGACCACTTTAGAGGAGTCCTTAGTGCCTCTCGGGATGGTTGTTTCTCACGTGCTCGACTTCAACTCCATGATCACATCGTTGAGATTCGTATAGGGTTTGTTCCACACAGTACTTGGTCGAAGACCCCAGATGTCACCCGACTCTAGCACATTGGTGAGTCCACTCGAGGGACCTAAAACAGGTTATGTCCCTTGTGATTTCTAGGTTGCGTTGGAGACAGTGGTCAGAAGCCCCAGCAGTGCTTCAGCATACCTTTATGATTGATACAGCATACTTGTACCATAGAGACTCTGACTCTCAATCAATGAGTCCACACAGCTATGTACCAGATCCAGCAGATTGTCAGTCATGAAGATGTAACATTCCATGAGAATGCCATGGGTCCAATGCATCAGATCAGTATTGCATTCAGCCTCATATGAGAGGCAACCAGCATTGTAACATCACTTGTACATGATCGGCTCTTGTATTTTAGAGCATATATCAAATGATTCTTTTGACATTGTCATGAGCATGGGAATGCCTACCTCATCCATTCCCATGCCTGCCTCATCCATATACATGTCACAAATTTATTGTATCTCACCCATTTATGGGAACCAAATTAATACAAAACCAAAAGCCACCATGCCCCAGCCCCGGAAGCACCACCTCTTGACAGTAAATCCTATGATGTCCATCGGCCATACATTGAGCTCCTACCCTCACACATCAGGGGGCAATTTGTTAACCCAAAAATCCCCCACACAGCTCTCAATGGCCTACACCACCCAAGGACACCATCTCACAACACTCATTTCACTCCATAAGACCTTCATGACCTTCCATTTGACCCCCACACCTCCAAAAGAGCCCAAGGATGAAGAATAGGGCTAAAAACCCAAAAAGAGAGCCCAAAATAGACCCCTAGGAGCTAAAGCCCTCAAAAAGGGGCTAAAACCCTGAAATGGGCTAAAGTTAGGGCAGAAGGGGCTAAAGGCCCAAAAAAGGAGCTAAAGCCCTTTCCAAGGGCTTAAAACCCTAAAACCCCTTGGAAAAACTGTATAAGGAGGGTGGGGGGTCACTCTCAAAAGAATCCTCATTTTTATATTGTTATGTTTCCCGTGGATGCTTTGAGACCTCTTGCTCTCAAACCACCCACTCTCCCTCTCTTCCATCTCCATTTCTCCAAGCCATTGCTCCCCAACCAAGAGAGAGGTGCTCCCATGAGCTAGGGCATGGTGGCCCATTTCCACCCAAGTGAGGTATATATTCTTTCATGCATGTTTATTTACTTGTTTTGTTTTCTAACCAATATTTCTTAGTTGCAGGTTTTCCATTAACATCATTTGTATGTTGTCTTGATAGTAGTATAGGTTTATTTTGCAGGTTTTGGAGGCAGAACCCTAACCCACTGTTTGCAGAGGGGTTCACAAGGGCTACATATCCATATTTATTTCTATTATTTGATCTTAGATGTAGTTTACAATAGCTTCCATTTACTTGTTCTAGTGTAGCTTAGCTTAGTTTCAATTTGCAGCTCTGTTTCAGTCATTTTTACTTCCGTTTTTTACTGCTTTCTAAGGGTAGGAACCTACCCTTATGCCCTATAGGCACAAGGGAGCCATTTCTACCCCTGTAGTCAGGAGAAATTCTCACTACACCTATATCCTAGTTTCATTAACCTCATTGATGAGTTCCTTAGACCACTTGAGAAGTCCTTAGTGCCTCTCGAGATGGTTGTGTTTCACATGCTCGACTCCAGCTACATCATCGCACCATTGAGATTCATACAGGGTATTGGTCCGTGCAGTATTTGGTCAAAGACCCTAGATATCACCTAAATCTAGTACATTTATGAGTCTATTGAGGGACCAAAAAAGGTTTATGTCCCTTATGATTTTCGGGTTGCATTGGAGACAATGTTCAGAAGCTACAAAACAGGCCTTCGATATAGATTCATGATTGATGTAGCATACTGTACCTCAGAGACTCTGACACTCCATGTCAATAAGTCCTTACAGTTATGTACACTTTCAGATCCAGCATATCATCAATATTGAAGATATTGCATTCCATAATAATGCCATGAGTCCGATGTATCGATTCTTCATATCAGTATTGTATTCCACCTCTTAGTGAGACCACCACTATGTAACACCAGTTATATGTGATCGAATATTGCATTTTAGAGCATAGATCGCAGTATTCTTTTGACATTGTTACGAGCATGGGTATTCCTGCCTTGTCCATAGACATGTCACACATTATTTGTATCTCACACATTGATCGGAACCATATTAATACAAAAACCAAAAGCCACCATTTCCCGACCCAGGAAGTACCACCTCTCCCTAGAAAGTCCTATGATGTCCGTCGACCATACAATGAGCTCCTTCCCTCACACATCATGGGGAAATCTGTTAACCCAAAAAATTACCCGACTATCTCTACATGACCTACACCACACAAACACATCTAATTCACTACCCTCATTGACCCCCACACCCTTGTAAAGGCTCAAAAACACCAAAAAGGGCTTAAAAACCCATTAAAGAGCCAAAATAGCTCTCAAAGGGGCTAAAATCCCTAAAACAAGATTTATAACCCTAAAGGAGCTAAATAATGGCCGAAAAGGGATTAAAGTCCAAAAAAGGGGCTAAATCATTGACCAAGGGCTTAAAGCCCTAAAAACTCAGAAAAAGCTATAAATACAAGGGTGGGTGTCACTCTCAAAACACTCCTCATTTTCTTGCCGTTACTCTACCCATGTGAGTGCCGTGATGTTGGAATATATTAAACCCACTCATAACTTAGGATAAAATAATTAATCATTATTTGATTAATTATTCACCCACTAGATTAATTAATTGGCATCCACTTGCACCTTAAAGTCAATACATGCCATCTATATCCTAGGAATGATTTATTTCTAATTCTGGGTTGATGTTGACCACTTTTTGACCATCCAAAATTAGTATACAACACTTTACATCAGATTCTGCTTTATTCTACTTTTTCTTCTTTTCTATGGATTAGATAAAAGCTAGTCAACTAGGAAACTGACAGCTTTTGTTTCCAGCCCATCCTCCATTAGTTTTTCTCTAGTTTCTATAATTAGCATGTTTTTTCCATCTCCTTTAAAATTCACTCATTCTTTTTCCAACTCGTGATGTCCTTGATAGATTTGGGAAGTGCTTTAGCCACCTATGGGGGTTTGCTATATTTTGGTAAGTCAGCTTTTTTGAGCTTTATGAGTTGTTTCCATACAATTTGATTTTCCTATGAGGGATGTACTATTTATGTACACTATTATTCTTCATTATTAAATGAAAGGATACTCACCAATATTCATCTCTTCATTGATGTGATTCAGTCTCTTTTCTTCTCTCTATTTTTCCATTGTATGCTTGTGAGAATTCTTAGTAGCAATATCTATTTCCTGTGCTTCTTCTTAGCATCATTGCTCATAGCATTTATATATCATTTATACATGGTATCAGAGCTACAGGGGCACAAACTTTCCATCTTATATAGATCAGCAAGGTTGATCAAGTTCTACGAAGTTGAGGAGCGCATCCAGTCTCCTATCCCTCTTTGAAAAAGATATGGTCTAGCTTACGAGAGTTTCTCCTAGTTTGTTTTGCAGGTTGCAGAGAGTATCTCCTAGAGCATATCAACAAATTCTATATGGATTCAAAATTTCCTCTACTATCTCCTTTCAACTATGCTGATTGGAAGCCAAAGATGAGTGCATACTTGAAGAGGCAAAGTCGCTTTGATGTCTCCATTGGTGCATTGAGCGAACCTGAGTCTTATGAAGAGAAGATTGATTGGCTTAATAATTGTGATAGATATTATGGAATTAGGTGTTTGGGAATGTCTCCAAATATATATCATCTCATATATTCTGTTGAGTATCCATTTTAGCTTTGGAAAATTTTGGACAAAGCTTTTGGTTTGCAGGAAATAGAAGATGAAGCATGGAGCAAACCCAACATCTCCTCTTGTCCCCTTTCTCAATATTTCTTGGCCTCTACATTCTCTGATGAATTTGATCATGATGAAGAATTTTCTCATACAGTTTATGTTTCTTCTTCCCTCTTTGATTTGAATGCTTCATCCTTTAATCAAAAAGCAAATATTGAAGAGCCATCTTTTTCTGTGTCTCTTGAAGGTGATTTTTCTTCTTGTGATACTAATGATAAAAAATAAATAACATATGGAGATGCTGCTGATATTTATTATGATCCTATAACCC
Source organism: Pseudotsuga menziesii (assembly GCA_001517045.1). NCBI lineage: Eukaryota > Viridiplantae > Streptophyta > Pinopsida > Pinales > Pinaceae > Pseudotsuga > Pseudotsuga menziesii. The sequence continues at coordinate 46,982 of LPNX010294143.1, forward strand.
ATTAATTTTTCTCTAAATCTCCTATCTTAGATTTTGAGATCTATGTGCCATATCGTTCACACTTTGTGCATACCTCTCTCCTTGATGGTGCGCAACCCAGTGAATTCCAGGATGTTTGCTTAGCCAAATCAAGCCTTATTTGTGTCATACCACTTACCTTACTTGATCTAATGTGCTTCAGCATCTCCTCCTTTGTTATTGGTAGCAATACTCAGAACCTCCTTGAAGATTGTGAACATCTCGTTCTTTCCTCCTTTCATATAGAGGATTCATTACCAGTGTATTCCCATGAGTCTATTGATATGCTTATATGTGATCCTTTGTATTTTGATTTAGAAGCATATTTGTAGGTTGATACACATATCATACCACCATCCATACCATCTACCATACCTTTGAATAATCCTAAGACTATACAAATTCCAAGTTCACTAGTTGCGTCGAGAGGCGCTCTACAGCCCAGTATGGGGGAGATCTTGTAACACTACGTAACGTTCATTTTATTAATAAAAAATAATTTTTTTAATTATAGGCCAAAATAAATGTTGACCAAAAAAACAATCTAATATGGGGGAGATGTTGTAATCTTCCTACCTAACAAAACAATAAAAAGTAAAAATTTAATTATCTGTAAAAAAAATGTGGGTCAGGGAAAAAACACAATATGGGGGAGATGTTGTAATGTTCCTACCTAACAAAATAATAAAAAATAACAAATTGAATTATCCGCAAAATTTTTGTAGCCTTGCACATGGTTTCAAAACCATGTGCAAGGCCTTTTAAACAACCCATGGTCTTACTGTACATGGTTTAGGAGGCCTTGCACATGGTTTTAAAACCATGTGCAAGGCCTCTAAACAACCCATGGTTTTATTGTACATGGTTTAGGAGGGCCTTGCAAATTGTTTTAAGACCATGTGCAAGGCCTGTAGTGAGAATTTCTCCTCACTACAAGGGTAAGAATGGATCCCTTGTGCCTATAGGGCACAAGGGTAGGTTCCTACCCTTTGAAAATAGTGAAAAACAGAATGATAAATGGTAAAAACAAAGCTGCAAATTGAACCTAAGCTAATCTAAGCAAATGGCTACAATAGTAAACTGAATCTAATAGATAATGATAGAAAAATAAAGGAGAGGAGATGATGGAGCATTGTTGAACCCCTCTGCACACAGTATGTTAGGGTTCCGCCTCCAAAGCTGCAAAATAAACCTATACTACCATGGAGACAACCTGCAAATAATGTTAATGAAAAACCTGCAAATGGAGATGAGGGTTAGAAAGTAAAAACAAATAAAACAAGCATAAAAAGAGATTATACCTCACTTAGGTGGAAATGGGCCACCATGCCCTAGCTCATGGGAGCACCTCTCTCTTGGTTTGGAAGCAATGACTTGGAGAAATGGAAATGGAGGAGAGGGAGAGTGGGTGGTTTGAGAGCAAGAGGTCTCAAAGCATCCACGGGCAGCATAACAATAGGCAAGTGAGGATTGTTTTGAGAGTGACCCCCCACCCTCCTTTTATAGTTTTTCCAAGGGGTTTTAGGGTTTTAAGCCCTTGGTCAGTGCTTTATCCCCTTTTTTGGAACTTTAGCCCCTTCTGCCCTAACTTTATCCCCTTTCAAGGTTTTAGCCCCTTTTTTAGGGCTTTAGCTCCTGGGGGTCTATTTTGGGCTCTATTTTGGGGTTTTTATCCCTATTCTTCATCCTTGGGCTCTTTTGGAGGTGTGGGGGTCAAATGGAAGGTCTTATGGAGTGAAATTAGTGTTGTGAGATGGTGTCCTTAGGTGGTGTAGGCCATAGAGAGCTATGTGGGGGATTTTTGGGTTAAAAGATTGACCCTGATGTGTGAGGGCAGGAGATCAATGTATGGCCAATGGACATCATAGGATTTGCTGTCGAGAGGTGGTGCTTCCGGGGCTGGGGCATGGTGGCTTTTGGTTTTTGTATTAATTTGGTTCCCATCAATGGGTGAGATACAATAAATGTGTGACATGTATATGAACGAGGTGGGCATTCCCATGCTCATGACAATGTCAAAAGAATCATTTGATCTATGCTCTAAAATACAAGAGCTGATCATATACAACTGATGTTACAATGATGGTTGCCTCTATGTGAGGTTGAATACAACACTAATCTGGTATATCGAACCCATGGCATTCTCATGGAATGCTATATCTTCATGACTGATGGTCTGCTGGATTTGGAACGGTACATATCTGTATGGACTCACTGATTGAGAGTCAGAGTCTCTGTGGTACAAGTATACTGCATCAATCATAAAGGTATATCGAAGCACTGCTGGGGCTTCAGATCACTGTCTCCAATGCAACCCGAAAATCACAAGGGACATAACATGTTTAGGTCCCTTGAGTGGACTCACCAATGTGGTAGAGTCAGGTGACATCCGAGGTCTTTGAACAAGTACTGTGTGGCACAAACCCTGTATGAATATCAACGGTGCGATGATGGAGTTGAAGTCGAGCACATGAGAAACAACCATCCCAAGAGGCACTAAGGACTCCTCTCAAGTGGTCCAAGGAACTCATTAATGATGTTAATGAAACCAAGGTACAGGGACCTCTGGGTCTATCCTCTGGAATATGTGTGTTGGCATCGATAGAGGGAGACCTGCCCCTAGTAAAGGAAATGATGTTTCCTTGACCAGGAGCGTGAGGGATAACCGAAAGGTGTGAAGCAATCTGTGAACTAACTCACTGAATTGGGGGGGAAGGGGAGGGAAGGGGAAAGCTGAATAGGGGCAGAGGGGGGAGTGGGAGACTCAAACTTCCTTTGTTCATAGTATGATGGCAGGGAGGACCAGGCAGCAAATGAAATTTAACTCATGGGAATGGGATCATAGCTGTAAAACCAGGAATGTCGCTGCAGATGGGAAATACATGGAGGCAAAGGACACTTTTGATACTGATGGGATCCAAGGAAGACACATTGTAGAGTACTCTGAACAAAGGCAACCCAATGTGGGGATGCTGCCAAACTATTTTCTATGGGGTAGTGTCTAGGGACACTGTTGTGGTACGATCTTGTGGATTTTTGGCGAGCCCGAGAAGGTAAATGATCGATGGTGCTTTCAATTTTAGAGAGTCTGAAAGCACGAAGAAGACTCCAGTGGGGGCTCTTTTTCATTGGTAGTATCCTGTGCCCAAAAAAGGATAAAAGTATACATAGGAGAGCTCACCCATCCTATAGGGGATGAGAGACTTCTTTACCGTTGGTAGTCCAATCAAGATGAAAAAGGTTAAACCTATACTGACTGGACAGTCATTCAAATACTTTTACGAGCATGAACGAAACCAAGTTTTCTCAGTGATATTTTCTTTTTGAGATAGCTGGAAAAGAGCTTAACGACAACCGGTGGTGATATTTTTTGTAAAGTGCAGCCCCTCTGCCCGAGAAAGCACAAAAGTATGAAAAGGGGAATGGTTTTGACATGAGTGTGCCAAGGATGTCCTTTTCGATTGATGGTCTACATGGTCCTCAAAAGGAGGTAAACAAGATGACGTAGATTCCCTTTCCTATACTTTAGCAAGCAGGAAAGGAAGTAGCTGCGCTCAGTGATCTTTTCATTGTTTTAAGGAGCATAAAAGAGCTTAAATGAAAATCCAATGTGGTCAATCGACTACGGTGGCATGAGCGGTGCCCCTATGTCAGGACGGTGGACAAAGGTCCAAAGGTCATCCACGTAGTATGGACAGAGCAGAAGGCTCTCAAACATACCAATACATGCGTGGGATAGATCGCGATAGAGGTCTGCGAGATGGTGTGGCAAAGGCATGCAAACCGAGGTGGCTCTTGGACAGACGTCAGGAGAGCGTGGGTGTGTCTTGCAGTGGACAAACTTGACTACATGCTATGTGAGTGCAAGTCTGGAGGCATTTATATGCCAAATATGTGCAAGAAAAGAAATCATTTTGTGGACAGTGGTCCAGAGGTCCGCGTAAGGTGTGGTAAAAAGCAAAGACAATCTATGTGTTAAAAATACAAAATAAAAGCTAAAATTATAGTTATTAATGGGTGGTGGCCCGAGGACACTTCTATGTCAAATACATGGGAGAAAAACAAAGGGTTTTTTGGACAATGGTCTAGATGTTCGTGTAAGGTGTGGTGAAAAAGACAATTATAAATACAAAAAGTAAAATTATAGTACAATCCTTAATGAGCGGTGGCCCAACAACTTGTATGAGTAGCGGTCGGGAAGTGTGATACGAGTACCGATCTGTAGACACTCGCATCATCATGTCATGGCTTGTGAATTGAGGTGACTTGTGTGAAATGGTCCCAAAAATTGACTTATTAAACATGAGACGATGGTATCATAACTAGATAGAGGGCAGAATTCTGAAACCAGTGGCTCAAATGGCGTCTCAAACGGGGTCTGTATTGTCCTGTTATGTCAATCGAAAGAAATTAGGTCAAATGGGGCCTATAAAAGGGGAGGGTCCACATGGTGAAGTGTCATTGTCACTGTTCATTGTGGAGTTGGAGAGGTGGTCCCTAATTCTTTATTTGCTAATTTCTCTTGATCCGATCGACAGTTTCATGAGCCGCGACTTGCTAGTAAAAGCTCTCACTGAACCTCTTCATTTTGATGGTTTATTTACTAAATTTGACCAGCTCGAGGCCCCCCATGAACTTTTTGGGGTTTCCTGTGCATAGGTCACTCATTTCAAAGGGAAAGGTGCACCCTAGGAACACCTATTGGGCCATTATGAGCACCATGGGCACTCCTTCTGCTCAGATAAGTGTTCCCTAGCCTCCTTTGGGTGGTTTTTTGATGGTGGGGATGTCTAACATCATTGTTTTTGCTTTGTGCAGGATGGTGAAGATCAAATGGAGGGAGAGAGACTGCAAGGTAGTTAGAGATGCATCATTACATGACAGGGGTGTTAGAGATACACTATCCTACTGTGGGTTGTTGAAGTTTATGAGGATTCCGCTTATGCAGAGCTTAGGTTTGCTGATGCAAACTCTGATTAGTTTTTGGGATGTTACTGAGGAGGTGTTCCTCTTCCAGGGACAGCGTATTGAGATTACGCTGTAGGATGTGTATTTCATTACTGGGCTCCCAATATTGGGAGTAGTTGGTGACTTGGCACCTATACTATCTCGATGGGAGACATTAGAGGATTTATGTGAGCAACACTATTGCGCTATAGAATATGTGCATGGTTCTTACATCCTGATGTCTGACATCGAGGAGTTGTCCACATGGGGTGTGAGGACTTTACTACAGCGCACATTGGGTTCAACAGGGAGCCACAAGATTTTTGGAGGCCTGTTGCAGCTAGTGGAGCATGCCATTGGTGGAAAATATTATGCATGAGGCCAGATGTACTTGTAGGCTATTCGGCATTAGCTGAACAAGTTGAAGACTAGTGGTGTTGGATTTTGCTTTGGCTCCTTCCTATGTGCTTTCTTCTTTGAGAAAGTACCTACACTTCGTTCTCATCAAGATGTGGAGGATAGTGGTCCGCGGGAGCCAAGGATGTATAGGTGGGGCTAGATAATGATTCGTGAGGGTGGCGACAGAGTGGGCCGCTTCTTCACAGAGCAGTTGTTGGAGTAGTGGGTCTAGCTTCCTGTGGTGATCAAGGAGTACCTGTATGTGGGTATGGAATTCTAGGGAGATCTAGAGATGCCCCAACCTCTTGGTCAGGCTTGGGGACCAGCTGGTATGTATGCTTGATTTTTTTATGTTCATCTTTGTGCATAGTATAGTTGAGTTGGTTAGTGATTTTCATATTGATGTACATTGACTGATGGTGTCCTTGCTTGTGTGTGCACATGTAGGTCCTCATCTTCCACCTAGGCATTGGAGGCGGGTTGTTACTATACCTCCTGCAACTGCTGCTACGGAGGCCCCTTCTGGGAGCTCCTGTAGGCGACAGTGAGATATGGATGCAATGGTACCATACATGGAGGAGGTCGCTACTAGAGTGTCAGATGTTGGTTGGAAACATCTGAACACTAACTTTATTGTTGTTGTTCACAATCTTCCTCCCGAGCTGATGGGTGTGATGAGGAAGATGGCAGTGGCGTGCGAGCACTTTCACCAGACGGTGAGAGGTGGTCTTATTGCATTGGATGTGTCCTCTTTAGAGGATGATGAGTCCGAGTAAGATGATGGGTCTGAATTGGATTAGTAGCTTTGTGGGGCTGCTCCTAGTGCATAGGTGCACTTAGGGGTTTTTGTGTCGCTTATGTATATCCTGTTGAGAAAGCATATGTGGCTTCTCATTTTTGTATTGGACATGTTGTGGACATGTGACTTATGGATTTATATCTATATATATTTTTGACACACATGGATGCACTTTTATGGTTTTATTATGTGAGTCTTTTTATTATGTTATGGAATGCAAATGCCTATGTGATGTATTATTACACCATGTGTGTATTTTTAGACATGATTATGCATTATGTTATGGTTGTATGTTTCCTATATATTGTTATGGATGTGCCAATTTATAATATCGTTAGCCATTTGATCTACGATGCTATTGAGGTTCCTAGGAACATGTGTGAATGTGATGGATTCAAATTTTTTGACCATGTGTTTAGTGCGCAGGTACTTTCTAAAGAGGCAGGGATCACGAACTCGGTAGTGGTTGTTCAGTTGAGAAACAAGCAGCTGGGAGTCTAAGAAGACATCGAGATGATGAATTCCTAATTGTAGGGCGGTGGCAAAGAGGCCATTGACACCATCATACTCCACCTGGTTGTTGGTCGCGGTGCCCACGCATGTTCTGTCGATGTGGATCAACTCGTGCGATGGGGAGTAGATTACCCATGCAGCCGAGGCGAGGTTCGGGTACCATCTGCTTGCTCCATCTGTGAATCCCATATACCGATCTAAGGTGTGCTCCATCTGAAGAAATGAGAGGAAACGATACATAAGACTCAATTGGGAAAAATGTGTAAAACAAAAAATGGAAAGACTATAATACAATTTAGAATGTTGTCACTCAAAGGGGTGACATTAGGGGGAAAGTCGTTTGGACTTTCCCAGGATCAGCGGTCATTCCTTTGTGTGACATGATGAATCCTTGGAGATGGCCTATGGGGACATAGAAAATGCACTTGAATGGGTTCAAGTAGATCCTATACTGGCGACATCGCATTAGGACTTGTCATAAGTCGTCTATGTGTTGTGTGTGGCTTTGCGACCACGCGATGAGGTTGTTGAAACAAACCAACATGATGTGAGCGAGATCGCGCAAGCAGTGTTTCATGGTGCGCTGGAAGGTGGCTTCAACATTTTTGAGGCCAAAGGGCATGACTCGGTAGGTGAATGTACCCCATGGGGTTGTGAATGCCATTTTGCAATGGTGTTCTTTCTGGATTTGGATTTGGTTGTAACCGGAAAATCCGTCCATGAAGGAGAAGGCTTCATGTCTGGCACATGCATCGATGATCTGATCGATGAATGTTGTGGGAAAGTTGTATTTGGGACATGCCCCATTGAGATCGTGGAAGTCTATGCAAACGCGAATGGTACCTTGTTTTTTATTCATGGGAACAAGATTAGAAACCCAAGTTGTGTATGCAATGGGATAAATGAAGCTGGCTGTGCACAGCTTCTCTATCTCATCTTTCACTGCAGCCACTTTGGATGGATGGATGGGCCATTGCTTCTGATAGACGGTTTCCACATCAAGCCAAGCGTCGATGTGGTGTTCCACGATGGATGGATCTAAGCTGGGCATTTCAATGTATGACTAGGTGAATATGTTGCAGAATTATTGGAAGGGAGCGGTGTAGGCATCGACCTCTTTCGGGGAGCAAGATGCCCCCATCATGATTTCTTCAATGATCTCAGAGTTGGTTGAGATGTCAATTTTAATGGTTGGCGAAATGTTTTCCATGTTCCCTTCTTCGAAAGCATCGGGTGCTGGGATTGTGTTCTTGAACCAGTCAACCTTCCCATGGATGAAATCTTTGGTCTCCATAGAAAATTGGTCGGAATACAACACCAGCTCTTCCGAGAGGAAGAACGAGCGATGGTGCATGCTGTCCCATGGGTATTTCAGGGTGGTTAGAGCTTCAAGTATCTCCTCGTCATTGTTGAAGCAATGAAGTGACAGGTATGATGGACCGTGATTGGAGATGGGGATAAGCTGGTTGGGGGAAATAGACATCATGTAAATAGACATGTTGTCAGATGAAGGAGGTGGTGGTGGGTGAAATTCTTCAATCAAGGTGATCTCAGACTCAAGGGAATGGTGATGGAGGTCAGCAAGAGCCATTCAAAATTTAGGTAAGTCTTGGACATGGTGGGAGTAATGTCCATACAAGCCGCAAAGGGCACAAGCATGGTTTGTCCTTAATGCCCTATTATTGACTAGTGGCATGGTTGGGAGTTCAACCACAGGGATGTTTTTGTTCATATCCATGGCATCCAGATGCACACAGATCACTAGGATTTCAGGGTAATTCTAAGTTGGATGGCCCTTTTGTTCACAGACGGCACAAGGTGGGACTTATTGTGGTTCTATGGTGGCTTTGGTGTTCTTTCCCCTATCCCTTTTGGGTTGGGGTGGTGCAGGTGCGGGTGCGGTGGGGGGTGAGACTCAACTGCAGTAGGTTGCACCAGAGTTAACACAACCTGGGGCATTTCTGGTTACGCGGGTGGATCCAAATACCACACCGAGATCCCTAATGTAAAGTTGGGTAGGCTTAAGGTGGCCATGACCGGCTTGCTCATGACACCAGGTGGGGGAAAGAGGAAGGGAATTGTATGGACTAGAGATGAGCCCACATAACTCCCATTTGGTTGCATGTGGGGGTGAGGTTGTGATTATGGCTGCACGTAATGCTGCTGCTGTGGGTGATGTTGCAGCTACTGTTGGCATTGCGGCTGTGGACAATGTTGTGGTTGTGGTTTGGGCTATGGCTACGGTTGCCATTTGGATGCAGCGGTGCTTGATGAGACCATGCACAAGTCCATAGTTTACTTTTGTGTCGGTGGTGGTGACACCAACGGGAAAGGAGCCATCATGGTGGGATCGGTAAAAAACCCAGGGCCCACATTCAACGGTGGGGAGGTTGGTGTGTTTTCAACAACAATGTTGGTTGTAGGGATGACATTAGCATGTGCGATCGCCCCTTGCAGCTTGGTGGTGGTGATGGTAGGGATAACATTGGATGGCGTTGTTAACCCTTGCATATCATGGTAGGTGAGCTGGTCAACCGTCACAATCTTCCCTTCATGGGGGAACATCATGAGGTGAAAGGCAGTTGACTCTACAACTCGCATGGCATACATGTAACTCCTCCCGAGGAGGAGGTTGTAATCTAGTTGAGAATTGATGACCTCGATGTCGATCATGACTATCTTCCTGGCTAACATGATGGGGACATGGGGGAGGATTCCTTGGGCTTCAGTGGGCTGTCCATCATAAGCCCATAGAGTTATGGAGGATGGTTGCAAAATCGGTGATCCAAGCTTCTGCCAAACCAAGGTAGACATGATGCACTTGGATGCCACCTCATCCACTATGCATCGGTGCACAACCAAGTTCTGGATGGATACCAGGATTTGGAAGGCGATAGTGGAGGGCATGCATGGATCTCCGTTCTCTGTATCAAATGTGATTAGCTTGGAATTGGAGGGGTCTACTACCCCTAGAGTAGCTAGTAAGGATTTCCACTATGTTGGGCACGTTTTAAGTACCTCAAGAGCGGACATGCTGGTTGGCGTTTGGGCCAAATCATCCACAATGCTATAGCTAACTGCAGCTCTAGTTGTGGTGTTATTGGAAATTTTGCGTATGGGGGGCATGGGAACGGGGGTAACTGGAGAGGTAGGTTGGTTGAATTAGACATGGATGCTGCTAATGAGTCAGTAGGTTTGGTGGTGGTACCGTATTGATTTTTTCTAGTCTATAAGTTGACCTCTTCAGTGGTCATGGTCATCAGGTGGTGAACACCTATTTCGGCTGTGGGCAGTGCCCCTAGAGTGTTGGTATTGGCCTGGGGAGGGGGAGAAATTTCCACCAATCCTTGTATTGGTAGTGGGTTTTGAGGCACCGTGCGAGGAGGTCCTTGTGGTGCCTGGTTGGGTTGGGCTTGAGTGGGGGCATTGGTGGCATGTTGGGCCTCATTTTGAATGGCCTTCTTAGCACGAGCCATGAGGGGACACTCAAATGTGTAATGCCCATAAACATCACAGAGTGTACAAGGTTTGTTTGTGCACAATGGAGCATTGCATCTTGGTGCATTCTACCTTGGGGGGTTTTGGGCTGGTCGGTTAGTCGCGACATTATTGGGAGGGTTTGGTTGCTGACTGCCTCCCTGCGGTTCATTATTTCCTTAGTTGTGGGGTCGGTTTTTTCTAGCTTTCCCTTGTTGATTGTTGAGGGCAGGCTGGTTGGGACAGTTTTGTTGTGCGAACTCTTGTCCCAATGGAGCGGGTGGAGCGGGGGTGGGGGATTGAACTTGTTGAATTGGTGGTGCATAGTATATTTGTCGGGGTGTTGGTGCCATGAATGTGGGAATTTTCCCCACGTACTGTTCTGTTGGCCAAGGCATGGCTTGATCTTGCTGCGGTGGTGCAGGTTATGCATAAGAGGTTGTTGCTCCAGATTGAGACATCATTCTAGCATAGTCCGGAGCTTGGTTTTGGTAAGAAACATTAGCAGTGTTTATTGGTTTCGGTTCCACAGCAGGTGGTGTCAGTCAAGGCTATGGTTGTTGTGAGACTGACCCTATGATGCCATCCACTGTGTGGGATGCCCCTGATGCGTCGCGGTAAGAGGTACTTGGATGGGGAGCGTCTAGAATGACAGTGTACAAGTATCCAGAATGGGTGTAAATGAGGTCAAATTGTTGGGCCTTCAGTATGGCCTCTTCTTCAAATTGGGGACGTTCGAATGTGTCTTCCTCTACGATGGGTGGGAGAAAAGTCTTAAGGAACCAATCCAAGAAGATCCTGTCATCAAGTTGGATCTTGCACAAGCTACGATGTTGCTGCCACTCATGGATGTGATCGGTGATGTGAGTGGTGGTGTTTTGGTGACAAGATAGTAGGATCTCCACCCCCTCGTCATATCTAACAGGGAGTTGGAAATACTATAGGAACATGAAGGCTAGGGAGTTGAAATCAGGGTACTTGGCTTGTGGCAGCTCAATGTACCATTTGGTTGTGACACCTATAATGGTGCGTTGGAACAGCCTCAGCCTAATGGAGTCTTCTATGATGCTATTGGATGAGCACCATAGATGGAATGTCATTATATGATTTTGGGGACATTCCCCGACTTTGCCTTCAAAATTTGGGATGTCTAATGGCAGCTTCATTGGCATAGGTGGCCAAAAAGCTTGGTGGCGGATGGGATCATTCATTAATCTAGCCAAGTCAGGCAAGATCAAACGAGCCATGAAGGGCATATTTGACCCCAAGTTGATGTGGGATGGGACCACAATGGGGGTGGGGTTCGCAAATGCATAATGCATCTACATGGCTGGGGGTGCTTGCGGTGGAACCATGGAAGATGGGCCAATGCTCCCAAGTGTTGTGGGTGGGATGGTGTGGGTAGCAGGGGAATTATCCCCATGTATGGCGGAAGGGGCAATGTGGGTGGTCAGTGCAATGCCCCCCTGTGTGGCAGGGGGGAAAACGTGTGTGGAGGGGCCACTTCCCCCATGTGTTACCACTGGGCGATCTTGGATGGTCACTATTGGTGGTGGCAATTGTCTAATGACAGTCTGCATGACTGTTCCTGGACTGCTTGCCATGTTGTGGGTGACAGGTTGTGATGTGGACATGGGTCTAGTTGCTAAGGTTAGGCCAGAAAATGGATCTGGATTTGCACTAGCCATAGGGCTTGATGGTGTGGTGTGGAGGTCTGGTTCAGACTAATATGGGTTTGAATTGGAATCAGAGGTTGTGTGGCCCTTTGATGGTGTGGGAGATCACTGATAATGGCTATGATGATGTCGACTGAGTGTTCCAAATGGTGTTGGTTTGCCTCTTAGGCGTGAGGAATATCGTGGAGGATCGATTGTGTTTGCTTTGGTGTATGAAACTAGTGGGTATGAGATTTGGACCCCAGTTTCAATGGCTTCCTATTGGCTGAAGGTGGTCTCTTGGCCACCAAGACTACCAAAAGACAGCGCTTGGATTTTTCCTCATGGGTGCTTCTACTCAATTGGAAGGGGTGTTTGCCCGTTTCGCTTGGCAATTCCTCTCAGTGGCCAGCTACTTTGGGGTTCCTGTGGTACTCCTCACAATGATTTTCTGGGCAAAGCCTAAGTACTTCCCATAGTTAAAGTAGTCAGGGACTTATGTCCTAAAATACTATAGAATTGATTGAACTTACTGTAAATTTGGTAAATTTTAAGGCTTACTCAGCGTCTTGAACTGAGTTGGGTTAATTATTTTCTATGGTGTGTTGGTTTGCTTGTTTGTCCTAGTATTTGGTTTGCAGTATGGTTTATGAATTCATGGTAGAGTTCATATCATGGTTTTGTATGCAAACATAAACAAAAATTTGTAAGAAAATATGGTGATTAACCCTGAATTGTTGGCCTAACTAAATGTCTACCTCGCAGTGATATTCTTCTTCAACCAAGAGAAGGTGTTGAGCTATCAACACAATGGGACTAAGCCTATCCATAGATCCTTATGTCACCTCCCAAGTTCTAGGTTGGTCAATAGGGAGGACGCTTAGCGCCATGAGAAGCCCTCCTTCTCTACCCCCTCTACCTTCCAGGTCACTTGGTTTTAGTGGTTTAGGAAAAATACCATGGAGTTCCTAGATCTATACGAGCTTACCCTTCATCGTATCCCAAAATACCCTGAAGGGTGATGACTAGGTAGAGGAGGAAGGGGGCAGTAAGATGGTTAATTTTAAGCTATTTTTAGTTAGACTAGTTGGTTTTATTAAGCCTTAATGATTGATTTAGCATATACACATTGTTCATGGATTTATTTGCAGAAAATGAAAAATGGAATTAATAGGGACTTGGAATGGTGGACAGAGGTAGCTGGGCCACACTAATAGTCCTCTGAAACTAAAAATTATTTTTAATTAAACTCAAATACAACTTTTGTGTGACAGGCCGTACATTTCTGACCAAATCCAACGAGGGGGCCGTGAGATTTTTCCAGAAATGAGCAAGGGGGTCACACAAAATGCCAAAACAGCTGCAACTTGAGCTCCTAGGATGAAGATGCGCCTGTCTGAGGATTAAGTGCACCCTGGGTGCACCTATCTGGGGATTAAGTGTGCCCTAGTCTCACCTTTTCCCCCGATAAGAGCAACCTGCTCCAGAACAGGGTTTTTTGGTGAGGCAGGGTCAGATCTGGCCGACAGTAACTGGTACTAGGGTCATTCCAACTTGGCTTGGCCTAGAAGAGGCTTAGACACTGAAAAAAATAGGAAATAAACCATATTTAAACATATCTAAAATAAGATTTATGAAAACTATGGTAAAAACTGAAAAACTTGGAAACTTGAAATTTTTGCTCAGGGATCCTGTGGGATCGACCCAGGGGAGTCGCCAAAGCTGTAGTGAGACTTTCTCCTCACTATAGGGGTAAGAATGGATCCCTTGTTCCTATAGGGCACAAGGGCAGGTTCCTACCCTTTGAAAATAGTAAAAAATAGAATGGTAAATGGTAAAAACAGAGCTGCGAATTGAACCTAAGCTAATCTAAGCAAATGGATACAATAGTAAACTGAATCTAATAGCTAATGATAGAAACATAAAGGAGAGGAGATGATGGAGCATTGTTGAACCTCTCTACACACAGTATGTTAGGGTTCCACCTCCAAACCTACAAAATAAACCTATACTACCATGGAGACAACCTGCAAATGGAGATGAGGGTTAGAAAGTAAAAACAAATAAAACAAGCATAAAAAGATATTATACCTCTCTTAGGTGGAAATGGGCCACCATGCCCTAGCTCATGGGAGCACCTCTCTCTTGGTTGGGAAGCAATGGCTTGGAGAAATGGAAATGGAGGAGAGGGAGAGTGGGTGGTTTGAGATCAAGAGGTCTCAAAGCATCCATGGGTAGCATAACAATAGGCAAGTGAGGAGTGTTTTGAGAGTGACCCCCCACCCTCCTTTTATAGTTTTTCCAAGGGGTTTTAGGGTTTTGAGCCCTTGGTCAGGGCTTTAGCCCCTTTCATGGTTTTAGCCCCTTTTTGAGGGCTTTAGCTCCTGGGGGTCTATTTTGGGCTCTTTTTTGGGGTTTTTAGCCCTTTTCTTCATCCTTGGTCTCTTTTGGAGGTGTGGGGGTCAAATGGAAGGTCTTATGGAGTGAAATGAGTGTTGTGAGATGGTGTCCTTGGGTGGTGTAGGCCATAGAGAGCTATGTGGGGGATTTTTGGGGTAACAAGGCCTCCTAAACAACCCACCATTGTAGGAGGGCCTTGAAAATGGTTTTAAAACCATGTGTGAGGAAATGTTGTAATGTTCGTTCCAAAAAAAATAAAAAAAATAATAAATATTATTTGTCAACATAAATAATATTAAATATTAATAATAAAAATATTATATGTGGACCTTAAATAAAAAGATGTGTCTTTTGGTTTGAATCAAATAAATGGATACCTAAGAATAGGTTTGCACCTAGAGATATTTGATCCCTCTCCATGCTTGATAGAACCTAGGATTTGGATCTACACTGGTTGATTCCTCATTGGTCTCTTATGCAGTGATATTTATCTTACATGATTTGAATTATTTCCTATCTTTCAGTGGCTGGTTATCCATGTTCTTACTCATCTTTGGACTGATATTAAACATGTTTGGATCTTTTCTAAACACTTATGGTTCAGATCTTATGTCCATCCCTCATTCATATTTTTACACCTATAATTTTTTCCCAATTGCTCATAATTTTCCTAGTCTAGCCCTATATCCTCATGGAGCCACTGAAGCCTTTGTCCTTGCTATTCCATATGCTAATATTTCTGATATATCAGAGTTTTATCAGCCTCATATCAAATCTATATAGGTGCTACATCCTATTGGGAGATTGACATGTGATTCAAATCACAATTTTGCAGCTATTGAGGGAATTGGGTGTGAAATAAATTGTCTTAATTTTTGTACTCTTTGGGAAGGAGTATGCACAGATCTCTTTTCCATTTCAGATTATGATTGCAGATCAGAGTTTGAAAGAAGAAAGAAGAATTCAGATAATGCTCCTACTTCATCAGTTGATGAGATACAAGGAGTCTCTCCTCTTCCTTCTTGCAGGTTCTACACTCCAGTGCATGATAATGGAGTTCATGATTTCTTCAGCAATTCCTTCATCCAGAAGTAGTTCATTCGGCTCATTAAATTGAAGATGAATATATGTTGAAGACATATTTCAAATTTTGTGCCTTGTCCTATCTTGCGGGATGATTTTCCCCATGTGGTTTTGCCTCTTTCCTCACTTTTCTAGACATAACAATTGTTAAAGGGTGACCATAGCCTTGTTGTTGGGCCCTATATGGATCCATATGCATCCATATTTTTTTTCATACCATCATAAATTCAGACTTATAGGGGGGTGTTGGAATATATTAAACCCACTCATAACTTATGATAAAATAATTAATCATTATTTGATTAATTATTCACCCACTAGCTTAATTAGTTGGCATCCACTTTCACCTTAAAGTCAATACATGCCATATATATCCTAGGAATGATTTATTTCTAATTCTAGGTTGATATTGACCAGCTTTTGACCATCCAAAATTAGTACACAACACTTTATAGCAGATTCTGCTTTTTCTGATTTTCTATGGATAAGATAAAAGCTAGTCAACTAGGAAACTGGCAGCTTTTTTTTCCAACCCATCCTCCATTAGTTCTTCTCCATTTTCTAGAATTAACATGTTTTTTCCATCTCCTTGACAAATCACTCATGCTTTTTCCAGCTCGTGAGGTCCTTGATATATTTTGGAAGTGCTTTAGCCACCTATGGGGGTTTGCTATATTTTGGTAAGTTAGCATTTTTGAGCTTTATGAGTTGTTTCCATACAATTTGATTTTCCTATGAGGGATGTACTATTTATGTACACTATTATTCATCATTATTCAATGGAAGGATACACACCAATATTCATCTCTTCATTCATGTGATTCATCCTCTTTTCTTCTCTCTATTTTTCCTGTGTATGCTTGTGAGAATTCTTAGTAGCAAGATCTATTTCCTGTGCTTCTTCTTAGAATCATTGCTCATAGAATTGATATATTATTTCTACACTTGAGACCCATTTCTCTCAAGCCATTCACCCCTCTTTCTCCCTTTGCTCCATTATCCAAATCCCATTCCATAGCGAGGTAGCTTCCTGCTAGGGCATGGTGGCCCATTTCAACAAAACCAGAAGGTATAATGTGTGTTTCTTGTTAGTAGCTTAGTTTTGGATATTTTTTTATTTGCAAGTTGTTTTGCTCACATTATTTTTCATGTCCTCCATTAATAGTGTGCTACAGGTTTTGCTTGGTTCACTAACCCTTTCCTGCAGGTTTTCTCTCCCATCCATAGAGACCCTATCCTTCCGTCCTATAGATGGAAGGTAGCTATTTCTGCATGTAGCTAGGGTAAAATACCTACTAGAAAGGGTTTAGAGAGAGAGAGAGAGGGGATTATGCGTTAGGGGATTAGATAGAGATAGAATTGAATTTAGATTTTTAAAGAAAGAGAGAGAGATATTGGGGGATAAGGGTTTAAAGAGAGGGAGATTAGTGTTTAGGGGATATATGTTTAGATAGATATATAAAGAGATAGATTGGTTGTTACGTATAGATATTTAGATAAAGAGAGAGACATATATAGAGATAGAGAGATTTGGGGCTAGGAGTTTAAAGAGAGAATGTGATTAAAGATGAAGGGTTTAGAGCGAGAGAGAGATTGGGGGTTATGGGTTTATATAGATAGAGAGAGATTGGGGAGTTAGGCCTTTAGAAAGAAAAGGAGAGAAAAAGAGAATTGGTGGTTTAAAGTTTAGAGAGAGAAAGAGAGTGTGTGTGTGTGGGTTAGGGTATAGCGAGAGAGAGAGAGAGAGAGAGAGATTTATATTAGGATTAAGGAATTAAGAGAGAGAGAGAGAGAGAAATATAAATTATGCCTTAGGACTTTATGGAGAGAGAGAGATTATGGATTACGGGTTGAAATAGGAAGAGAGAGAGAGAGAGAGAGAGAGAGAGAGAGAGAGAGAGAGAGATTATGGGTTAGCGGTTTTAAGAGGGAGATAGACAGAGATTAGAGTGTTGGGGTTTAGAGAGAGAGAGAGAGATATTGGAAGTTAAGGGTTCAAAGTGTGAGACAAATTGTAGGTTTTTTGTTTAGAGAAAGTGAAAGAGAAAGAGAAATATTTGGGGTTGGGTTTAGAGAGAGAGATAATGGAGGCTATGGGTTTAGAGATACAAAAAGTGAAACTGAGTTTGAGGGTCTAGAGGGAGAGAGAAATAAAAAGATAGAGGTTGGGGGTATGGATTCAGAGAGAGATTGATAGAGAAAGAGAGATAGATAAATATTTGTGGCTAGTGGTTTGGAGAGAGAGAAGGAATGATATAGGGTGTTAGTTGTTTAGAGAGAGATGGAGGGAGAGAGATTGGGGGTTAGGTATTTAAAGAGAGATAGAAATAGAAGGAGAGAGATGTTTTGGTTCAGGCTTTAAAGAGAGAGAGAGAGAGATTAGGTTTAAAACAATTAAGGGGATATATATAT